>NCKU01002717.1:0-17870 GCA_003675995.1 Dinothrombium tinctorium | reverse complement strand
TTGGATGCTTTATATAAAGTCCGTTTCTTTCTGTTTCGACAAATTCTAAAATATGTAACCATCTTTCATATGCTTTATGCTTTTTAAATAACAAAAAGATTATTTTGAAAAACTCATTATTTGAATTTTATATAACCGAAAATATATATAAAAGAAGCGAAGGCAAGTCAGTTACTGATGTCTTAAATGTAGAACTTGTATGAGCTGTCAATAACGTTTGTATTTCTAGGGTTATTGCCTAGTGCTAGTGCCTAATGTCATCAGTGTAGGGACGTATTCGCCTTTCTGGGACAATCATGTCCAATAAAATTTTTTTATTTCACTTTAGTTTAGCAAAGTTTCAATTTAGTTTAGCTTTAGTGCAGAGCAAAAGACTGAAAGATCTAATTGGACGACGAATGTACAATTGCTTAGAGTTCTCATATTTCACTCCTCTTCTGATAAGAATCATTTGGATAATTATGCGCGCATTTGTCTATAACAATGATAATCTATGATGGAAGAATAACAACTGAGCCAACTTTTTCAAACATAAACTTGCTCAATTTTTTTTTATTTCAATTACTTTCAGAGCGCAATTCGATATTCTTGAAATTCTGAAATTTTGCTTTGTTTTTAAAGACTTTTAAAGAAATAAAGATTGCTCAAGTATAGAAAAATAATAATGCAGTTCTTTAAGTGATTTTCAATTTTTTTTTTCTTCCAATTTGTTATTCAAAACTGGAGAGAAAATAAAATATGAAAAATATGAAGACTAAAATAAAGAAGCAACATATGTTTGCCTTGTTTTATAAAGCGATTTTTTAAATTGAAACTCGAAACTGAATTTATCATAAGAAAACGAATACATCGATTGCAAAATATTTTCACAAAAGTTTGATCACGAATGAAAAAGAATAATCTTGCAGAAAAGAATAGCTTAGAGACAAAGTCGCAACAAATCTTTTGAGCTTATTCCTGCAAGAATCTTCAAGCCAGCTTTTGGTAATTTTTTTATATATATCTACATAAAAAATTTAAAAATTGCAATTACTTTATTTACTCGAATGCGTTTTTCAATAATTTACTTTGCATAGTTTAATGTTTTCAATTTAAGAGTTATTTTTAGCGTTGGTCAAATAGGAGATTCTTAGGAGATAAAAGACTAGAAAAATAGATGAAAAATTAAAGTTTATGGTAAATAAATTTTTTAACTGAATTATCGAAACAAAAATTTATTGAAATTATTTATCATATCTTTCAAGATTTTCGAACATAAAAGAGAACAATTTTTCGAAGAATTGATTTTTAAACTGGGAATGAGAGCTCGGCATCTAAAGAAAGTAGAGTGGTATAAGATTTTTGATTTGTGATCGTAAGAACGTGTTTAAGAAGTAAATAAATCCAGACGGGGATTTATCAAGCTTGTCAAGAGAGACGCGTTTTAATTTTGACCTACAACCTTTCAGTATTTTCAGTTAATCAGTAACATTTAATTCAGATTTCTTGACGTCTTTAATTGCTCTCGGTAGAAATTCAAAATATTTCTGTTCCAAAAGTTTTCGATGAATGCTATTATCTTTGAAAATAAAATTTTGTGAGGAAATTCCTTTGCTATTTTACTTAATTTTAATGAACTGACTTTAAATTTTGGTATTTTTTAAAGAAAAAAATTAATTTTTGTTTCCATTTTAGATTTTACTTACACTCCAAAGTACAATAAAACAAGAGAAACCGCTTTCGCTCTAAATAATCATATTTGTGAGTTAATCTGATTTCTGATTCATTGATAAATAAAATTATTTTCTTTCTTTATAGTTTCAACACCTTTAAAAATAATAAAAATAGGTAAACTTGTTTGATTTATGAGATTTTAGGTTATTTATGTAAATTAGGTGATTTGTATATAAATAGGTGATTTAGGTGATATCGACATATTCAGAATCACAAAATTTTGGTATCATTTTACTTGTTATCCAATATAGAAGTCGACTATAATGTTAACTTCAAAATAGGTGATCACCTATTTGACCAGCCCTAGTTATTTCAAAATACAAAACAATTATTTAAAGGCTTCAATATCAAAATTCTAGAAAGCCATATTTTATGTGCTCCAAAAGAAAAGTTTAATCTCATAAATTTAATTAATTTAGCTTCATGAAATTTTCTATGAATACTGAAAATATCGTGAATGAGATTTTTGAAGCAATTTATGAATGGAATACTATTTTGAATGAGTGATTTGATCAGAACGACGCAAATTACTCAAAACTTATAAGTGCGTCACTCACCGATCGAAAATTATTTCGAAAGTTTGCTTGCAAATTTTCAAAATAAAAAAGTTTTTCAATTTGGTTTAAGCGTAAAATTACATTTTAAACAAACAGATTTTTCAGAAAGCTCTTTAGTCAAATAAGCAAAAATTTTAAATTTTCAAGCTAAACTGCTGATTTGAAAAAGTTGAAGCATTTTCATAAGTGCTTTATTAAGAGCTTAGTTGTTAGTTTTATACTTTAATTACAGATAGAAAAAATTTATAAAACATATTTCAAACTGAAAAATTGTTTCGATCGTAAAAAGTGAGCTTGACTGCTTAGTTACTTTAACGAGACGCTTAATTCTTTGTGTTTTTTTATGCTTGAACTCACTTTTAAATAATCGAAAAATTTTATTTTGAATCAGTTGTGTTAGACTTTTAGCTTTCAAACGAGAATTTTTAAAGATTAAATCAAAAATCGTTGCAAAATTCTCGAAAGTAAACAATTCAAGGAAATAAAGATTTTAAATTTGATCAACTATCTACTTTTTGAATTTTATTAACATTAAAATTAATGTTGTATTCCTTTCTTTTTCAAACAATTGTGATTGTTACGTAGCTGGAAGATGTTGAAGTGTAATTCAATTCAAACAACAAATTTCAATTAATTTTTTATCTTGCTTTTTTGAGTTGTGAATCTGTTTTATATTCAAATTCACTATTTAGTATTTATTGAAAAATATTATCCTGAAGTATGATAAAAATTGTGAAGAAATAGAGGAAATTAAAATAAAATTAAAAATAAAAAATAAAAAACTCATGATGGCGCAATTTTTTCTTGAAACAATTTCACTGCAAAATGGAAAATCATGTTAAACATTCGAATTGCAAAAATTTACCGAAATATTTAATACTTTTCTATAACAATCATTTTTTATTTAATGCTTTCAATTTCAAAAGTTTACTTGGATTGTTTGTGATATAAAGTCAATGATAGAATGTTTTGCTACCTTAACCATGCAAATTCGATAAATTTAATGAAAAAAATCGCAAAGAATTTTGTCATTGACTGTATTTAAAATGCAATGCTATGCTATGGAAAGTGTTAAACTTTTAAATTAAAAGCAACTTGTGAGAATTCTCGAGAGAAATTCTCATTAATTGAAATCGATCACATAAACAATTAAATTATTTTTAAAACGTGCTTAAATTTTCATCAAACTATTCAATTAAAAAGTTGAATTTTCGCCAAAGGTTTTATTCGTGAAATATTATCTCGCTTTTGGCACTTTTGCTGCGAGCACAAGCTGTGAAATTTAAAAGGTGGACGAGGTCATTTCAAATATACAATTCAGCAGGAAAAACAAAGCTCATCAATTTTTGGTTTGCTGCTTTTCTTTTCGCCGCTATCAAATTCTTTTTCAATTTCACTCGTCGTCAACTTCGAGACCAAAAGGCGTGAAACTGCACTTGAAACGCAGTGACTAGCTGTTCATTTCAAGTATGAAATTTACGTTAGAACATTATTCTGTTTCTGTGTAAATACCACTCGCTTTTCCATCACACCATAAGTGATTAAAGCGAGCACAACAACACTTCATATATAAACAGAAAGTAACTTTTCTTTCGCAGTGTGGAGCAAGCTTCATTAAATGATATGATTGAATGTGTTTATCTTTTTAATTAAAAATTCGCTTTATTTCAAATAAGCCACAGCCTCCAAATTAGCTGATAAAATTTGATTCATTTTCTTTTCAAAAATAACTTCGTTTGAAATGCTTTTAATTGAAACTTTTTTATGCTCATTCAAACTCCAAAGGAGCGAATTGCTTGCTCGATGCAGCGTTGGAATGCGACGCAATATAAAGTCGGCAAACAAGGTCGTAAATTGATAGCGATCAATAGGTAGATCTTCGAGAACATCATAATATCAGTTGCCGCAAGCTTCCTCATTCGCAAAAAAAAAAATGCATTTTCAGCAAAATTACGGGAGTAAATTAAAGTGAAAAGTTTATTTGATTTTGTGTCTCGAAAAGCAAATTGAAAATGTATTGAATAACAATTAGCGTTGTAAATTATTGTTGCCAAACAATGCGTGACAGGAGATCAACGTTTCGCCTCTTTTGCGACGCTGAGATGCGCTGACAAATGTATAACTTGTGTCTCAAATGTAACATTACTTCCAAAGTGAGCTTTAAGCTTCCTATTAATCAATTGACTCCTTTAGTGCATCAATTGTCGTAGCTTCACGATTAACGATCGCTGTTTGCGACCGTTCTCTTTGCTTTTGTGACAAACACAATTTATCGCTCTTTATCCATCAATTTTATGTGTGCAATTGATACTTTTTCCTAGCAAAAGTGTCGAACACTTTTCAAATTAGCTTCACGCATTCAATAAACGAGATTTTAATGTCGAAACAATATTCCTTTGAAATTAGCTATTGTATGCGAATGAAGAGTTGTTAATGAAACTTAATTTAATAGTAATTGGTTACGGTTTTTGTGGCTAAAATCAGTTTGAGAAAATGAAAATGTTTTAAATGTTCAAATAACAAATTACTCAAAAAAACTTATTTACCTACATTGAAAAAGAAGACTTTAAACACAATGTTAAAAAGCACTTCTAATGATTCGACAAAACTCTAAATTTGAACAAATTTGAGAGATAAGTGTTTCAAAAGATTCGCTTTGATTAATAAACTTGAGTTTTTCAAATATTCTTTTCAATCGACATTAAAACGAAATTTATATTGCGAAATAGAGAAGAAAATCGAGATGAAAAATGAATTAACTCGAAAGTGAAATAGTGAAATCTCATAAAAAGTAGGAAATGGTATTTTACAAAGTTTTTCAATCAAACTCGAAATATAGAATACTTGTACTTAATGTTCACAGCCGTCATTGAGAGAGGCTAGAAAAGCTGTTTGAGTTAGGAATAAAAACAACTTCTCTTATACAATAAATTTCCGCGATACAGGCAGTTCGAAAAATTGCTTTCAGTAACGATGACAACACGTATTGTGGGACAAAATTTCTTATCAGCATTTTTCTCATATCAACGTTGTACGAGATTAATTACGCATTAATCCTCGCATATAGGTCAGTTATAAGTTGAGCTTTACTTGTACTAAGCTTTATTTGGCTTCTTAATTGAATAAATCTCTAAATTTTGAGAATGAAAATTGCGATTGAACAATCAATCAAATTTATATTTGCAAACTTTTATTTTTCGCTTCATTGTGATTTTTATATCGTTATATTAGATTTTTATTATTTTTGCAAGTGCATTTCATTTTTCTATGTAAAATATGAGTCTAAATATGTAACGAACATAAAAAGAAATAAAACGCGTCATTCACAAACATTTCTCAAACAAATTTAAAGCTTCACTTCAGACGAATACTTAAGAAATTTTAATTTTTTTTGTCTCTTTACTCCTACGCTTTTCTCTCACGTAAACACTATTTCTTCGATGATTTCTTTTTCATATAAAACCTATTCAAAAGTTTTTCAAATTTGAAAAACTTTACTGCACTTTGATGTATGAGGTAGTCTAATTGCAAATTCGTCGTACTCTTATTGTGTTTGCGCCTCTCGGCAAAGCGTTTTTTTTTTGTGAAATGCGAAAACGAAATCTCCAACTTCTCTATTTGTATTTCACGTAGGTTTAGAAGCAAAAATAAGCGATTGAGTAAATTTACTTTCTTGAGTTCAAAAATTTCGCTTCAAGTTTAAACCTTTTGAATAATTTCCAATGTTGGTTTTTTCAACTTCAAAATTAATCAAATTAAATCATTTTTTTCGTAGTTTAATTTAGAGAAGATTTTTAATTTTTTTCTATCAAAAAAATTTGTTTGAGTTCAAGTATTTGTTCTATAAAGTTCTCATTGCTTTTTATATAACTAAATAGTCTCACATTAAAATTAATTAAGAATAAATTTACAATTTTTGGTTTTTCTTTTAAAATTAACTTTAAAATTTTATGATTAGTAACTTTTTCAAATGCAAAACTTATTTTAATTACGTTTTCAGTATTCGCTGGATAAATGAAATCGCGCCATTAGCTAACAACAGCATTTAAAAGCGAAGCTCTTATTCGGAAATCAAAACTATTAAATTCTAATCAGTTGTGTAAGTACTTACAGATGCGTCATTGCTTTTGACAAATTTGCTGGAATTTCGGTAACAGTATGGCCAAAGCATTTGCAAGAATTTGGTATGATTTGATTTTGGTACGATTTTCGGATCATTTGATCGTTAATGCACATACAGCCTTCTGTTTCTTTCATTGCCGAGAACGGATCGAAAGTTTCAATACCCACAAAGCCAGTGCGTATAGTGCTCACTTCTGGCTCAGTCTTATTGTAAGTACTGTTCACTTTACCATTGATCTCGCTGATCGTTTCGGTCGCCTCAAATACTTTCGGAATTTTGCTCGGCTTCACTCTCTGGTCGGCCTCTTTATTTTCAAACTCACCAAACGATCCTGATTTAACTAAGTCCATTCCATTTTCAACGTTAAAGTTTTCACTTTTGTTCTGATCGTGATCGCAAACGATGCATTTCATGATAATGAGGAATATAATCATAAACTTCTTAAAGATTAAGTGACAACAGTCAGTCGCTCGATGCGATGAATTGAATCGAAAACGAATCTTCGTTTGAGCGTTCATCATTGTGTATTGCGATCAAAAACTAAGCGAATCTGCTTTTGTACAACTTTACAGTGGTCAAATAAATTGAATGTTGCAATGAGAGCGAAAGATGTTGTGTGTGCGAATTAGAGGCGCAAGCGAAAGGATGCGCGCATGCATTCGGTGCTTTACAATTTCACTCTTTAGCATCGCTTCTTTCGAAGATTTTCGTAAGTTTTGAAAATAAAAATCATTTTGAGTGCCTTTTTCGACTATATGAGCAACTTCCTGCATTTCGCTTCACAGATTTTAGTTAAATCTTTGCTCCAATTGTTAAATAACTTTTATGCGAGCGTAAAGCGAAATTTAAAGTTATAAATGTGAGTGGAACTAAGATGATTTCGCGGAACGATGATTGGATAAAGAGAGATAATATAAATTAAATCAAAATTCGCATTATTTTGATTTTCTGTTAGAATTAAAATAATTTTTCGATTTTACTTACACGGGAAATGCTGCACATTAAAATCCTAAAACAGGCTACATTCTCTACAAAGTAAATCTCTCGTTAAAATGGCTTTTTGAGCGTTGCAACAAACATATTTTATTGAAAATGGTGCAATACTCACAAATCTTGTTAAGTTGTTTCATTGACCAGTTAATTCTTATGATAAAAAAAGTTTGAAGTAAAAATTAAAGTTTAAATAAACATCTTTAAGTGAAAAAATCGATCAGGATCACAAGAAAAATCAAAAGAAGACTGAACATTACACTTTTTCAGAAATCAGAAAGTCAGAAAAGTTGTGAACCTTTTTATCGAGTCAATTCTTGTAGAAAAAAAAACTTTCAACAAACTTAAAACACGCTTAGTCTCAAAACAATGAAGTGAAAAATTTTTGACTTGAATTTTATCTTGGATTAAAAAAACTTTTTTGTTACTTACAGTGTATTTATTTAATGTTCAACAAAAATGAAAGTTTTTTTGTTGATATTTGATAGTTTGTGTGTTTTTTTTCAAAAAAAATCTTTCCGAAAAAAACTTTTAGCGAAATTCTTAATTACATTTTCAACCTTTACAAACGCTTTTTATTTCCTTGATCACCACAACTTCATTAAAAGTTTAATATTTCGCAAACAATGTGCACTCTATTCAATCGAAGCGAAAGCACTTCTCTGTGCTTTTGCATCGTTTTTGCTTAATTTTCAACATGAATAGAGTGTACTACCTGAGGGGAAGGGAGAGAAAAAGTTTCTCACAGCGAAAAAGAATGCTTTACGGCATATCACAAAGTGTCAAACGCGACATGTCTAATTTTGATTTATTTTCATAAAGCGTGCTTTCAAAACAATGTCTTTAATTTAATCATTTTGTGTTAATGCCACAGTGCTCACAAGCGAAGATTTTCGACTATTAAGCACAAGCTATGAAAACCAACTTTTTATATGATTTCAGAGGCGAGAAAAACGATGATTCAAATAAAAAAAGCATGCGAACATTTCTTCATGATCAAAATTCAATTTTTTGTCATCGAAAAGAATATTTGTTTCAGATTCAGCTTTTCAATTCAAATTTCAAATCAAAACTATACAAATAATATTAATCATCAAAATAATATTTATTACAAATGCTCACTTTACGAGAGTGGTTTTATTATAAAATTTAAATTTAAAAGCTAAATTTGAAACAAATATTCTTTTTCGATGTTTTTGTAGCAATTTTTGAAAACTAATTAAAAATTTGGGAATATTAGATAGAAATTTTAAATTTTATTTTCCTATAAAGTACTATAATGATCATAAAAAGCACATTTTACTTTTGAAAGCATACTTTACTGTATTGCAAACACTGCTATTAATGTAAATATGCATTTTGATGTCAATTATGACGTTTTGCAAAGCAGTGAAGTATGCTTTTAGCAAAAGTAAAATGTACTTTTTTATGATCACGGTAGTACAATATTTTTATTTAAAGTGAAATCTATCAAGAGATAAATAATAATAAGCAAGCTACTCACGAATAAAATTGTGTAGAAAAATAGAACCTTATCATATATCATATAAACCTTTTCATAGATTGTGCTTTAAAGTTTTTTATGCATATCAATAAATAAGAATAACTCGCTAGAGAAAAAATCTTCATTTTTATTTGAATTGATTAATGTCTGAACAAAATTCTTTTACATTTTTTGAAATTTATATCAATTTTATTAATCATAGACAAAAATGATTTTCAATTTTACTTCTAAAATTGGCTCAAAAATTCACTTTCTAGATTAAATAATTTTTTGCTTTTCATTTCGATCTTTTCCCTTTTTTTCTTATCATTTGTTGCGGTTTCGTTGAACTTTAAAACATTTTTCCAAAATGTCAAGTTTTCATTTTGAATTATTTATCATTCTGGAATTGATATAATGCATTTATATATTATAATGTATAATATAATATGTATTTATAATATTTATTGAGATTTTTTTAGTTAGTTAAGCCGTGAATTTATTTAGTCAACTGTAAATACTTTTGCTGACAACCAGAATTTCTTATTTCGAAGTTTATTTAATTATTTTCTAGTTTTTATGAGTTCATTTTTTCTTATGCGCTCATCATACATTGAAATTCTTTGCTTGTACCACAGTATTTACAGAAAGTTTCGCTCTGGGCGAAATTTTGCGCAAAAAGAGAAGAAAAAAACTTTCAGAGTAGGACGAAAATTCTTTCGCTTGGTTGCTTAATATGGAAAATAGTATTTTAAGCAATTTACATACACACTTATATTTGTTAGAAACTGTCAACGTTTGGCTGTTTGAATGTTCATTCTTATGTTATATTAACTTAGAATTGAAATGGGGTAAAAGGGGATAAAGAGGGAAGAAAAGTATAGCAGGCCAAAATTGTGCCAGTAAAAACCAATTACAAGAAATCAACATAACGAATGATACTCAGATAGGACACTCAGAAAACAAAAATTGTAATTCATATTTTTACAAATATAGAATCAAGCACAAAAATTCAATAAATTTCAATTCCTGCGAGATTATTCTCATGAATAAAAAGTCACGCACGACAAGCGTAATTTTGATTTATTTTCACAAAAACATGGTTTCATTGTTTGAAATTATTAGTTTTTGTGTTAGTGCTCAAGTTAAAATAAAAATTAAAGTTGACATGAGAAAATGAATCAATAGTAAACTGCAAACTGTTGGTTTTTTTAACCGGGATTGTTACTTAAAAAGATGGCCAAAAAAAACACTCAAACGTAAAAATGAAAGTGGTGTCAAAGCTAGAAGATGTTCAGTTAAAAATGTTAGAATAGAGTTTCCACCTTTATCTTCTTTAGACATTGTATTTTTGAATTAAAACATTATTTTCAAAATAAATCATTTGCTCATTTTGCGTGAAGTTTTGTGGTATGCAATAAAGTACGCTTTTCGCTGTAAAAACCTTTTTTTGTTTCCGGTAGTACAGTGATTGCCAAAAATTAGTTTATTTTATCCAAATACACTTTCGGAAATAATGACATTCTTATTTCAAAATCTGCATCAATTTTTATCTCTCAACACGATAATGTTTTATCTTGAACTAAACAATTTTCAACTTGTCATTCAAAGTTGAAATGTTTTTTCTATGAATTTTTTTATGAATATTTTAAATATAAATACAATACTTTATTCTTTGAAGAAATAAATATGTTCTTAAAAAAATTGATGGAGGAAAGCTGTTATTTTCGATAGTGTATTTAATATCGAAATAAACCAATTTTAAATTGAGAAAGATAAGTAACTTGTTGGCTATAACTTAAAATACAAACACAAATATACAAACTTAAATTTGAATATAATAACAACTTCGATTTTTGGAAATAATCTTTGGTTACAACGACATAACATTTTAAAAGACGTGATTTACTCAATTCATTGCAATTGTTAGTTGACAAAAAAGTGATAAACATGTTTAAATTCATGTCATTTTTGCTCATCAACTCTTAATTTTGATTAACGTTTATTTATTTTTTGTTTGAAATCATATTTTTATACGTCATTGTGTTTGTTTTGACAAATAATTAAAATGCTTTATAACAATAATTAAATATTTATGAATCAGGATTAAGAGTTGGTGAGCAAAATGAAATGAATTTAAACATATTCATCCCTAGAGATTCGTTTGTGACAACTCTACTTTTTATGCCTCTTTCCTCTTCAATTTCTTTCACATTGCTTCTTGCATGTAAAGGTTTAAAGTAATCCCACAATAATCAGAAAAAAAGGTTTTCGTCAACAATTTCTAAATTAAACTATAGACAATATTCTTTTAATTTTCTCGATTGCATTTTTTCTAAAAAGTTTTAATAAATAAAGTAAATGTTACTATTACTAACAACAGATCTTCTTTTTTCGTTAAACTTGCCCATGAATCGAGGGGAAAAAAGACGATTAAGTTAATTTACCTTTATAATTCTGGTTTTAGAAAAGTGAAATTTCTGATTTTGCATTTTTATTTACAAAATGTAATGAAAATATGTGCTTTTTATGCGACTTTTGTGCTTATGTGCTTTTTGACATTGATTTTTGAAAATTTTTTTATAAATTTGACAATTATATGACCACATAAGTTATTTTAAAGTATCAGTAAAAAAATGTGATCACATAAAATTCCGTCTCTATTCATCACATTTTCGTCAGCTAAACAATTGCAATGAACAAGGTAAAACATTTCTGTTTCTTGTTTTAAAATATGATTGGGCAGCGAATTTTGTGTGGTTTTAATTGATTAAAAATTTGTTCAGTTTTTTAGGCCAAAGATGTTAATAGCTTCTGCGATGAATTTAAAATCGAGTAAATTAAGAAATTTTTATTCTACGGTTTTATTGAGGATTGCTTCTTTTGCTTTTTTTATTCAAACACTGTCTTCTTTGAAATCATTAATAAAATTTAGAGGCTTAGTCAAATTTCCTGCATAAAAATGCTGCATTGAGGCTATTTTTATGATTTTGCGTGGTATTTTATATAAATGAGTGGTTTGTGTGTGTGTAGAAGTATGAGGATTTGTGTGGTTTATGTGGATCTGCCTCCAAATATGACATATTTGTAAGCAGAGACTTAATACATATACAGACAGACAGATTAATAGTTACCAATGTTTATATTATGTTCAAATTAAAATTCGTGTAAACTGATAGCAAGTTATCCCACATTGAATGATCAATTCATTGCGTAACTTTCCTTAATTTCTTAAACGAGCTAATATTATGTAGTAAGATTTAATTTAAATTAGTTGAAATCAATGAAAATAGCTGATTCATTTGTTAATATTTGTTTCAAATATTTAAATGTAAAATATTTACTTTCTGCTCAATCATTATTTCGTTTCATCATTGAACTTTTAATAAATTTGTAGATTTAAGTATGAAGAACAAGAAAAATAAGCCATTTTTAAAATTCTCGATTTATCTTTAATCTAAAATTAATCTAAAAAATCTCAAATTGGACAAACTTTTATTATGATTCAAACTTTGAAACTTTATAATCGCTCATTTGCTTTCTATGAATTTTTTGTGGATATAAAAGAGACATGAAAGAGGTCCTTTTCGCAAAAATTTCTCAATTCAACTTCCTGAATAACGTGATAGAAAGCAATAAAATTTTGTGAACGTTTTAGGAAAATTAATTCTACAAAAAAAATGATCGAATTTGTAATATTGATAGCAGGTGCAAGTAAAGTTTAAATTTTGAAAACATTTGCCGCTGAACTTTTTTATTTTCTTTATTTGACATGAAATATACACTTTTTGTTGAGGTTTGAAAGTTCTTCATCTTCAAACGATAAAAAAAAATTGGAATAAGCAAAAGCAATATTCAAAGCCACTCATTATGGCACCAAATAGTGGACAAATTCTAACAAAATGTGTTTTTGGAGAAAACACTTCTGTGTCGTCCAAAAGTTATTACTTAAGTTAGGCTTTTGTTAACTGAAAGTTTTTATTTACTCGCCCCCAGGGATTTCATTTTGGCACCGACTTCGGTAAACACAATGTGAGAGTTTCTCAACGCAAGCAATTTTTCAAATAACCATAATCTTAAACTTTTATTTTCAAGGAAGAGAAATTTGAAATTGGGCGCATGAAAAGATCGATCAAAATCAAACAAAATTTTAAATTTGATTTTAAATTTTTTCAGCTTTGTTTGTCTTGATTTAAAATGCACATTCTTATATGAGCAGATGATGTCTTTCTCAGAAGTGCCAATTTTTCGCATTTACCATTTTATGGTTTCCGCTTTTGTTTGAACATACATTTTTAAAAGCTTTCGAAATCTAAACATAAAAATTTAGCAATTCTTTGTAGAGGACAGTCGAATAAAACTCACAAAAGTTTGGCTCAACGGGTCAATGCAAAGAACATCAACAAAAAAAATCTTTCGAATGAAAATTTAATGAATCGCATGTAAAAAATTGATTTATTCATATAAAAATTTTCGGTTTCTTAACGGCCAGCAATTATGATTTTGACCATTTTTTTAGTCCGACTATCATTTTCTGCTAAAGATGTACGATTCAGTTAACATTAATTTTCTTCTTGTTCCGAGAAATGAAGTGAAGTTGTTAGATTCTTTGAGAGACCAATGAGAGTTGAAGGAATGTTGTGTTAGGGAAAATAAAAATTATTTTAATAAAATTTGTAAACGTAAGAATTTATGGTCTATTTATTTGATGAGTTTCATTGATTGCAAGAGATATTTTTCATCATTTGAAATAACTAAAAATTTCTGATTCAAATTAATGCTTAGCAACCCGATAAAGCAATGAGCTTCAAAAAATTTAATCTTTTCCAAATTTATTTTCGCTGTCAAAGCTTTCACAATCACAAGATTTTTTAAAATTTTTTGAAGAGTTACTTGAGTAACATCACGAGAACAAATTTAGAACACACATTTCGATTCTAATCATTCATTCAATGCTAGTTTGCTATTAAAAACTTTGTTCTAATTAGGTGAAAACTCCTCACGAATATCGTTAACGTAAAGTACTCTTAATTGCATCTCAATAGGATTTGAATTCTTTTTAGTTGCAAAATAAACAAGGAAATCCATTCACGGAAGAATTCTTGTTACAAGTGTAACAAGCGTCAATAAGATTTGAGTTAAGGTAAGTTCTTATTTCTAGTGCAACTTTGGTTAAAAATGTTTCTCATTTTTTTGCACGTTGCTTCGAGCGAACGAACAAAAGCTTTTTTCTACTCGAAATTCTTTTTTGTTCAAATGCTATTCAAAAATTTCAAACTTCGTTAATTTTATTTTGTCCAGACTTTAAAATAACAATTTTTTCTCAGCGAAGAGTTTTAACTCGTTTTTGTTCTCATTTTTAATACAAACAAAATGCTTTACTCGTGTACAGCAAAGAAACAATTCGATCGTTTCTGTAAAAATGAACTTCAAACAAAAGAAACTTTCATCTTACATGACTTGTACTTGTTTTCAAAGTTTGTTTTATTTTTTCATCATAAAATAGAAGTTTTTTCCAAAATTAATTTGAAGCACTTCGAAAATCTAAACAGTTGCTCGATGTCAAGTCTTATAAACTGTGTCTTAAAGAAATTATTTCTTAAAAAAATTCAGCTAAAAACTGGGCGCGTGCTTGTGAAGTGTGTGCAATTGTATCGTTTGCTTATATGACAAATCATTATTTTAATCTTCTCTGTCTTGAGACAGGTGAAAATTAAATTTGAAATGAGACAATAAATTCAATTTTGTCGAAAAATATGAGTTCGAGAGTGAAGTAGAGAAGTGTACGATTTTAGATGATATTACAGAATGAAATGAGAATCGTGCTCGCTGGCTAAATTAAAGATAAATGAAAATAGCTGCGAAGCAAAACAAAAATGATTATAGCGTAGGAAAAATCAAAATCACGATTTGTTGAAAGTTCTTCTTTAGTTTTAGTTTCAACAGTCGAAAATATAAACATTCATTTCATTTTAATTACATCTTTGCAGTAATGACATATTTTTGTGTTCCTGTATTTTCTCTTAAAATGATTATTTTGTATTTGAATAATTGTTATGCGAAGCTTAAATGCATATCAATGCATTACTTCATTTACATATGAAATTCAGTAATAACATTAAAATTTCAATTTTTATCGCTAAACGCAATAATGTTCACTCTTAAACAAAACAACGCTAAACTTGTCATCAGAATTTAATTTTTTTTTCTTTTTCAATGTGATTGCTGAGTTTAGATTCAACTTTTATTCTTAAAAAAAAGTTGATGGAGAAATGTTAAAACTCTGCCAGACTAAATATCTTTATTTAACTAACAAGCTAAAGCACTTAGAAAATTTATCTTGAAGAAAGTGCGAAAATCTCGAGCATTTTTACATAATTACTTTAATTAATAAAAAGATGCTTGATAGAGAGGCGCAAAACTAAAATTTGGGTTTTTTACTGCTCTTGAACAAACTCTCGACCCAAGTATTCGCAGGAGACGCTTTTCCTTTCAACACGAATTTTAAATCACGTCGAATAAATGAAAGAAAAAAGAATCTCATGTAACTTGAAATGTGTAAACCATCAAAAACTTTTATTTTCGCGCATTTAAATTCAACGCTAGACTCTTGAAATGTTTGAAAACTTAACAAGATTATTCAAAAAACGTTTCACGTTTAAACAATATAAAAATAGTCGAATGAAAACGTCTCTAATTACAGCATGCCTAGAATTTCGCTCATTTTTTCCTCAGAAAAGCGGAAAACGATTCCGAATTGTGTCTGAAAGCACATTTCGAAGTTTTGATTCTTTTTCACGCATAGAGTTCATACGCTTATACTGTCTTTCTCAAAAGCTTTACACAATTTATTAGCAGTGAAAGTTAAAAATAATAACGCTGCGAAAAGCAATTACTGAAAACATAAAAAGAATCGTGAGCCGATGATCCCGTAATAAAATGCGATTTATTGCTCACAAGGAATCTATTTTTTGTGCCCGTTCCTGATTTCAATGAAACTTGGTATGCAGATAGAACTTCATTAGTGCATTAAGAATTACCCCATCATAGATGCGAATTTTGCGCGTGAAGCAAGTTATTCGCGTGTAAACTTTAACATTAAGTCCATGGCGAAATTTTTTGTTTTTTCGATTGCAGGCCTAAATCTCAACGGATTTTCACCCGGGTTGTTTTAAATGTTTAAACTCATTATGTGCTATATATAATTATTTTTATTTCCTTTATTATTTATGTTGAAATATCTTTAAAGCAATTTTTTACTGCTTTGATAAAGAATTATGTGAAATCTTTCACAAGATAGAAGTTGAATAGTACTTTCATTTAAAACAAACCGGGTGAAAATCGGTTGAGATTTAGGCCTGCAATCAAAAAAACAAAAAATTTCGCCATAGACTTAAAGTTTGCACGCGAATAACTTGCTTCACGCGCAAAATTCGCACCTATGATGGGGGTAATTCTTAATACACTAATGAAGTTCTATCTGCATACCAAGTTTCATTGAAATCGGGAACGGGCACAAAAAATAGATTCCTTGTCAGATGAAAACAGTGCAATGACAGTAACACGTTGATCTTTCTCTTCGAAAAACTCTTTCGAAGACACTCTGTTCATGAATTAAATAATATAAATTAATGAGGAGCATGATATATTTAGCTGATATTTATCATGCAAAAGGAATATTTATGAAATTGCTTGAACCTTTATGAATGAGAGGAATTATTCATATAAATGAGTTTGAGCAATTCAAGCTTTGCAAATCTCCAACTCATAATATAAGTAATTTCGCTAATTTGCATTTTAAAGCTTTACTCGCTGAAAAATGGTGAAAACTTTTGTGCAATACAAGAAATTATTGTATTACAAATAACGAAAGCGAAATGCGTTCTTATTGAAACGAGATGCAAATCGACGCTTAAGAAAAACCTTACGAAACTGAAAATCCATGTAAAATTTAATTAAATCAGGATTTCAATTTCAAAGCTTTGAAAATCTAGTTTTTTAAATTGAACGCAAAAGAAACTTTTATCCCTTTTTGACTCGAGGAAAGTTTCTAAAACAAACAAATTTGCTTTCATCGAAGTTTATATTTTTCACTATATTGACTAACCTTCTGCTGTTTATTTTTTCACTTAATAAGATTTATGAAAAAGATAAACTTCTTATTTGAATGGAGAAAGAAAATTGCTTTTTTTGCAATTACACTTTGCAAATATCTTTAGCAAAATTGGCTCCTCTGAGCGGACTTTCTTTTGTTTGCTTTAATTATTGCACTAGTTTGGTATATTTTGATTAAATTTTGTGAAGCTTTCCTTTAAAAATGTTGCTCAAAATCTTCTTTTAATAAAATTATTCAATTAAAAAAATCTTTAAAGAAATGCCATCAAAGATAAATTTTTTTCTATTAATTTTAAAAATAGGCAAACTTAAAGTTGAAGTTTTATCGATTTAAAGTAGCTTGTCACTCTCCAACTCTAGTCTCTGAATACGATCCATCGATATGGAAATAAATCAGCTGATCTTTTTTATTCCTGACCTGAACACTTAATTACAGAAAAATAAATCATTTGTTTTCACGTCAAAAAATTAAAATTTTAGCCTTAACAATAATAACAATGAAGGCAATTTGAAGTAAACTATTAACTTCAACGCAAATACGAATCAATTCTATTGGATAATAAAGATTTAAGTTAAATTAAAAATTTAATCGTCAATAAAAAAGAGCTGTTCACACTAAAGCTGTACATGGTATGGAAATGGCAAATGGCCATTTTTACCGTTATCAGTAGAGTACCAAGTTTATGTGATCACATAATTCTAAAATGATAATAGAAATGAGTTGAGAACCTTATAAGATGAATATAAAAAATTCGACATTTATACGTGACATTAATCGCATATTTTTACTCTGAACCACGTAAATCGCATAAAATCACATAATTTGAAAATAAAATTACAAAAAACTGTTATTTTCAATTTTTAATAAAATAAATGAAATTGATTTATA
>NCKU01002716.1:0-17873 GCA_003675995.1 Dinothrombium tinctorium | reverse complement strand
CAAATATAGATCAAAATATAAGCTCAAGATTTATTTAACGAAAGCCGATAGCTCCTTTTTGCATAAAAGTATTCAATTAATCTTTTGTTTCTTTGTTCTTATTCTATAAAGTAAAAATTGCTCTTGACTTATTTTGTTATTTAATCCGCACAAGTGTTTTGAATATAAGAAACTGTACAAACTTTCAATTAATCTCAACAAGTGTCTGAAATCAAAATTATAAATTATAATTTATAATCGACAAATGCACATGTCATTTTGCATCTTTGAATGAAGTAATGCAAATCATATTGTGCGAATTCTTGCACTACATTTTTAGCTGTTTTTAATTTTGTGAGTAGTTTAATGAATGCTTTTTATTTTTGAGGCTTTAAATCTGTCAAGCTCCGGAATAATTAATCAGTTTTCCCTCCGATTGAAAACTGATTTGTCAACGAATTTTCCTTTATAAGTTAGCCAATTTACTTGTTCGAAGCCATGCGTTTATCGTTAAACCTGAATTTTCATTTTTACTCTCACCGATTAGAAAGCCAATGAGATCGAGATTATTTGTTTGTTTTTTATGAGCATAACTTTTTTAGTTAGCTCACACTATTTATACGTCAGCGTTTGTCACGAAATGCTTATCATTGAAACATGCAGACACGAAAATAATCTCTTTTCACTTGTTTTTTCTCGAGTTTTTCAACCATTTTTTTTTCTACGTTCGTTGTTCTAGTTTTTCTTAATTTTGTTTTTTCTTTTCTTCAAAATGATTCGAAAAGTTTGTAATTCAAGTTTGCGTAAAACGCTACAAATGCAATGGAGTAGACGTTTCAGTGTTTGCAGTGTTTTAAATGCAAGATTTTATGAAAAAGCAGAAGAAGCCATCGACGATATTAAATCTGGCAGCAAGCTTCTAATCGGTGGTTTTGGAGTTTGCGGCATTCCTCAGCATTTGATCTCATGCATTGCAAAGAAAGGCGTCGAAAATTTGACTGTAGTAAGCAATAATGCCGGACTAGATGGTTACGGCGTCGGAATGCTACTGAATAACAAACAAGTGAAACGAATGATTGCTTCTTATGTCGGCGAAAACAAGGAGTTTGAAAGGCAGTATCTAAACGGACTTTTAGAATTAGAATTTGTGCCGCAAGGAACGTTGGCAGAAAGAATTAGAGCAGGCGGTGCAGGAATACCTGCATTTTACACTCCGACCGCTTGCAATACTCTCATTCACGAAGGTGGAGCGCCAATTAAATACAATGATAACGGAAGAGTTGAAATTGCATCGCTGAAAAAAGAAGCGAGACAATTTAAAGGCCGCGATTATATTCTTGAAGAAGCAATAGTCGGCGATTTCGCTCTTGTCAAAGCTTGGAAAGCAGATAAAAATGGAAATTTAATTTTTAAGCTGTCTGCGAACAACTTTAATGCCCCAATGTGCAAAGCAGCCAAAGTGACCATAGCTGAAGTTGAAGAAATAGTAGATGTTGGAGAAATTCCACCCGAACACGTCCACATTCCTTCCATTTATGTTCAAAGAATTGTGAAGCCATCTCCTTATGAAAAGCGAATTGAACGCAAAAAGATGCGAAGCAATGCGAAAACGATCAACGGCAAAAACGAAGCTATTTCGTCAAGAGAAATAATCGCCAGACGCGCTGCTCTTGAATTTAAACAAGGAATGTATGTTAACTTAGGAATAGGAATTCCAGTTCTTTCAAGTAACTTTGTATCACCTGCTATTCGTGTTCATCTTCAAAGTGAAAATGGAATCCTAGGAATGGGTCCGTATCCAGATCATGAAGATAAAATTGACCCGGATTTAATCAACGCTGGCAAGGAAACAGTGACGATTCTTCCAGGCGCTTCTTTCTTTCCAAGCGATGAATCTTTCGCGATGATTAGAGGAGGTCATATTGATATGACAATGTTAGGAGCGTTACAAGTATCGAAATACGGAGATCTTGCAAATTGGATGATACCTGGCAAAATGGCTAAAGGAATGGGTGGTGCGATGGATCTTGTTTCCAGTGACAAGACCAAAGTGGTGGTTACTATGGAGCATACGAGTGGTGGCTCGCCGAAAATACTTGACACTTGCACTCTGCCTTTGACAGGCAAGAGATGCGTCGACTTAATCATTACCGAAAAAGGAGTTTTCACAGTGGATAAAAATTTAGGTTTAACGCTAATTGAAATCGCAAACGGACTTACTGTAGATGATATTAAAAAATGCACCGCTTGCGATTTTGAAGTATCTCGCGACTTAAAACCTATGCAACAATCCACTGAAGTATGAATCTGGCTGATTTGTTTTCTAAATGTTTATTTTTTAAATCTCAATTTACCTAAATAAAGATTATTTGCAATCAAGTTGGTCGTACGGAGTTTTAGTCTAAAGAGGTGGCAGCTCGCGAGTAGTCGCATAATGAGAAAACGAGCCCCGAAGTCGGGAACAGTGTCGGCGATGAGTCTCGACTGCGATGTGATCGACAGTTTGACACTTTTGAAGTGTCCATTCTTTAACGAACAGCAATTCGACGGCGATCGTATCGAAAATGTCCACTTCTCGAAAATCGTCGCGTGGCTGTCGCTGGAGTTGAAAAAGGGCTTTAAGCTCGAACACACTGTTCATGCGATTGAAAGCGATGCCGATCTCAATTTGTTCCAAATTGAGCTCAACGCTTTGATTCGCGAATTAAATCCTCCGTTTTCCTTTAATGATTTGCCTGAAAATGAGAGAAAGCTTAGAATACTTCATTTCTTATGCGGCGAAGTGTTCGCCGCTCGTATGACCGGTAATAAATCGATGCGAATTGAATTGGCAGAAAGCGAAACAGCCAAAGATTTGAAAAGCTTAGTCATAAGTCTTAATCTGGGCAAACCACCTGACAGCGTAACGATACAGCAGCTGTTTTCAAAAGTTATTGAAAAATTAAATCAATTGATAACGTCGAAACAACTTGTGGTCGAAGAACCATTGCTTCTTAAAAAAGGCTTTAATTTAAACGAAAATGAATGGAATTCTTTGAAGACACTCGAGAAGCTTCTTATTGATGATTACACGCTGAGAAGGGAAATGCTTATAACCCGTTGTGATTGCACAGTGCGATCATTTAAGTGGAAATCAGAAGATAAAGAGCTGCACAAACGTATCGATGAAGTTTTCACTCCCGTTATAAACAAAATGTGTGCCACTTCTCCGATAACTCTGGCGCACGCTTTAGCTGCCAGACAATCAGACTGTGATATTTTGCTGAACTCGGTGGTTAGCGACACCCATCAGCCGTGCTATATTAATGCACCAACAAAAGGACAGGCTAACATCGGCAAGCAACAAAGACTTTCTCTGCATCAGTACGTTATTGGTTATGTTCCTGATCGTGGAGGTCGACCTCAGGAGCAACAAGCGCCAAAACAGGAAACATTCGAAGAGCAGCAGCGTGTTCGAGAACAACAAAGTCAGCGTGAACAGAATCGTGGTGGCGGAAGTGGTGGTGGCCAGCGAGGCGGACGTGGTGGCGGTGCTAATGTACAGAAACCGAATGTGAATAGGGTACAAGGAGCTGGATGGAACCAAGGCGCTGATAATTATGGTGGTGATCAGCGAGGACGTCAATACGAACAGCGTGGAAATACAGGAGGCTATTATCAACAAAGCAATTATCAAGATCATCGAGACGCTCGCCAATATGGTCACAACCAACAAGATTGGTCGCAACAAGGCTATCAACAACCATTCTATCAGCAAGGATACCAACAAGGCTACTATCGAGACTACCAGCAGGGATATCAACAAGAATACGACGGTCAGAGATACAATCCAAACTACCCTCAGCAGCAGCGCAACTTCCGGCGAGGAGGAGGTCATCGCGGTCGATACTAGCAGTCATTTGCATTTAATTGAGCGAACGTCGGAAGGAAGAGATCAATGAAACAAGTGTTGTAATTTACTACGCGAATGATTAATAAAAGCTTTGCATAACGGGAGCGGCGTTCGAGCAAAGCGGCCGAAATGAGGAGACGTTCCGCGGACGAGTGCTTGAGTGGCATCGAATCGATGAATGAGTGAGCGAATGAAAAGCGAACGCAAAACGAATGAATGAAGCATTGAATGCATACGATTTGTGAGCGAAGCGAAATGAACGTACAGTAAACAACAAAGCGCGATATGTACGCGGCGAGAGCAGGCGAAGCGTTCTCATTCGCAGCTGTGTCATGTTTGTGGTGACCGCGGATTCTTGCAAAAAGTTCGGTGAGCAGCACTCAACGCTCGCCGCAAAGGTATAAATACTTTATGCAATCGCTTTCGCCTCACTTTCACTCTCTTTCGATTCACTTTCAAGCCTTCGCAATTTACTGCTCGCCTCTCGCTTACCTTTTCCACCCTTTTCGCCGAGAGAAGAGAGCAAAAAGAAGAAAACAACTTTTTTGAGTGTTTCAAAACTCGAATTCCGCCATTCAATCACTGTGTGAATGCATAGAAAACATCTGCGGTATTCGCGAAGAGGTGTTTCCTTCTGTACCCAACGTTCCGTTACTGCTTTTCCACTCTCTGTCAATGTTTGCCGATTGTCCGTTTGTTTTCCACCGCACGTCACTTTATCGCACTCTTCGCTTCGACCAATTGTGCATTTCGCGTAAAGAGCGGTGAACAATTTTTGTGTATACACCGTCATTACACGCAAATCTAGTCCATAATTAGCGTTATTTTCTCGGTTACATCGCGCAAAAAAGTTTCCGCGTTTGTCGTTTGATGCCGAGCAATAATTACTTTTGAAGCAGTTTCGAGTTTTCCTTTTCGCATTTAAATGGAATAAAACAATTAAGTTTTTTGGCAAACTTTTGTTTTCGTCTAAAATAAGCAGACAGCAGTAGTCTTAATGCTTGCGATGACAGTGGTCGTTAAGTTGATTGTGTTTGAATGCTTTTAAAATGAATCGAGTTTGTTATGGAAATGGTGAGGCAGTGTTTTAATTTTTTCTGCTCTTCTTTTGCACGAATCACATTTCGACTTTGTTTCCAGAACTCAGCGAAAAATGGTTGTATTGATGAATGGCGGGATTAATGGTCAAAACGTTAACACATTCAGATATGGATCTCATTCAACGGCAGGAATGCAGAATACATCAGGAGGAGCAAACGTTACCATGACTTCGACATCCAAACAGCCGCTGATGGAGTTGTCAAGGACTTCAGGTATTCATCAAACATCACCATTGAACGCATCCAGAAATGCTTCGAAGATTAGTGCCGCGCTCGAGAACATGACCTTACAAGAAGTGGATGTTGTTGTTGACACTTACGGCATTCATGAAATGTTAGCATCACTTGCCTTAATGTGTCTTCTTTCGCTTTTGATGGCGTTTTTGGCGCTATTCTTTTTGCAAAGAACTGGTCCCATTTTCGCCTTGCCCGAAGAAAAGTCCAACGAGTCGAGTTCTAAAGGCGACCGAAATGTCAACTTAAGTCGGACGAGGATTATTGACAATGGTCGAGAGTATATTAGAGTATTTCAAATATCTGTTTCACTAAGTACGTTGACCATCTCGTTGAACCTGTGTTGTTTGTTCGTTTGCTGTATTCAGTTTCTTTCTGCGATTAAATTGCTTAAGACACCGCAGGGTAAAAGAAGGTGAGCGCTTTAATTCACTTACCCACTTGTCACCTCCACAGTAACTGTTTTGTTTCAGAACCCACCACTTTTTGAAGAAGACGTCACACATTCGTGTCACGGCAATTGGTGCCTTTCTCATATCTATTCCTATTTTTTTCACCGGTAATTATCATTCATTTACGCTTTTAATACCCACTCGATATCTCATTCACTTTAGGAGTCATTCTTTTCACTTTCATCAATTTTGACGAAGTGCCCGCTTTAACCACCAGTGTAATCATTGGAATCGGAATCGTATTTTGCGGAGTCGCGTCTGTACAAAACGTCTACTTATGGCAAGTATGTGAGCCGCGAAAGAGAAAATCGCTAATTTTTCGTTTGTTTTCGAAGTGCGAGAAGACAAAAGCGAGTCAAGAGTTGTCCGAATCACGAATAAGTCAGTTGCGAGAGTCGGGATCGTTGCCGCCCATTGAGCTGTCCACATTAGTTTGATTATTGCACGCCACAACGATTATCTATTTTTTTTAATTTTAATTTTAATACCGGTATTTTTATTTTATACATAGTTAATATTCGATGCATTCGGAATTTATTGTTACGAATTTTATTTATTGCCATTTTTACACTAAACTTTTTGGATTCAATTTGCAAAGATGTTTTAACTTTTTATACAAAACTCATTGTAAATAATATTGTGCAAACGGAACGCACCTTCGATTGTACACAAATCATATTTTATTAAAAGTTAACGAATTCACGCCGTTGAAAAAAGCTCAACGCTTCTTTCGTAGTCGCAACTTGTGTCTTCGCACTTGTCGGCGGTTCATCCAAATGGGGTAATTGCCGTGTTCGTTTCGCAGCGTGCGTTTGTCTCGCTTCTCGACGCACTGCTCGCTGTCCATTTCTATGCTTTCGCAGCCACGTGTTTCGTCGGTCACTGCGGTGGCATCGTTTGTGATCGTCGTCGCGTTCGGAGGGCGCACCACTTCGACGTCGGGCACACTTTCGGCTTTGGAGAGCATAGTTTTCAGGCGATCCAATTCTTTGACCGCGTATCGCTCTCTTTTCAACGCTCGCATCTTTCGCTTCCATTTCGAACGCAAACTTTTCGCCATTTTTCGTCTGTTTTCACTCGCTGTGTTCGCACTGCGCACGCGTCGAGAAAGTTGTTCTTTTTTTTCGCACTTTCGCAAAGTCTTAAATGAAGACTTTGAAAATTTCAAAGTTTGAAATTCACAAATTTCGCTAAAGTTGCTTTCTATTTGTGAGCGAAAAGCGAAAGAATGCGAGCACACAAAATACGAACTTTGGCCTGAAAGTAGCAGTTGTGTTGTCGTTTTACGATCAAACATTGATCGGTTCGATTTAATTTAGCATTTTCGACTCAATCTTCATTTGACTGCATTTTTCGAAAGAATTTTGATTCTTTTGAAGTTATTCTGGAAATGAATAAGTTTTTTGAAAGAAGAGGTAAGTCTGAATTCACTGCCGGTAAAGTTTAAAAACTGAAAATTCGATTGAATTGTTAATTTCTAGCGGATTCGCGCGTTAAGCAAATGATTCGATTCAAAACGATTATTTGTTTTAATGCGGATCGAATGGCGATCAAAGAAGGTACACACACAATAAGCAATTAGAACATTTTTAGAGAGATACACGAGACTCAAGTTTAGAGAGCAGAGAGCATCGAAAAGCGCTAATTGGTTTGCAGCAAAGCGAAATTGAATAAGCTTCCGTGAATAGGCGCGAAATGATGTTTGTTCAGTCTCTTCACAGCGGAAAGAAGAAGCAAAAGTCGTCCGAATCGAAGAGGCGATGCGACAAGTGAGTTTCCATTGTGCGTCGTGTTCGCTGTGTGTTCGTGAAGAAGGAGCTGAGCGTGGTCTTGAATTATTAGTATCTGTTGCACTTCGCTAATTCCACTGCATTCTGCGTTTTATTTTGCGTTACAATGCGTCAAACGAAAGTCAAATGCAGCACTTACCAGGTCTGAACAGTGAAAGCGCTTTCAAACAAGTAAATTCAATTTGGTCTAGATTTGAACTATCAATGTACTTGATGAGATCTCTTATTCGACACTGTTCGGCAATTGTGATACAATTCTGCTGAAAAAGTGATACAACAACATCAATACTTGTGTTGCCTTTGTATTGTAGAGCTGTCCAAATGATCAATTCAATCAATGTTTCGTCGAGCAGTAATTGCTGGTCGCGTGAACATAAGCTCTGAAAAGCAGGCATGCTTAATGCCCAGTTTGCTGCGACAAATAGTTTGTTATTAATTCATAACATTTCATTTAATGTCAATACTTGCGATTACGACGAGTCTGGCGAAAGACATGTTGCCGCCGAGTTCAGTAGCGTTGTAAAGGTTTGCGCTCGAAGAAAAAGGAGAGCACCAATTGTTCCATGAATCTGACGAAAGAGCAAGCGAAGAGTATGAGTAGAATGGTCTCAAACTTGCTTTTGGATATGTTGAATCGCTCATTTCTTGAATTTTTTCGGCTTGAGTATATAGAGAAGTCCGTAGGTGGCCTGATTTAGCTGATCTTTTGTTCACGTCATGTTTTGCTACGCATCGAACTCCAATTGCTCCATTCTTGGAATTACTCGCTCTCTCATGTTGCACAGCTAAAAATCAAATTTGTGTAAATCAAAGTGAAGCCAATATTTTCTTCAAACATCTTTTTTTTCATTTCTTTTCTTCTGACTAAACCAGATAAATAAACAAATTACAAATTCAAATTGTTCGAACTGCAGGTCATTTGCTTTTCGTTTTTTTCGAAATTTTTGGGATCAAAATCAAACTTTTTACACAGTTTCTCAAAGATTCAAAGTATTGTTTGATTGTATTACGTGTGTTGTGTTAAAAATTAAGATTCAATGTGTGCTTATAGTAAATCATAAAAATATTAGAGC
The DNA here is from genome assembly GCA_003675995.1 of Dinothrombium tinctorium. Lineage (NCBI taxonomy): Eukaryota > Metazoa > Arthropoda > Arachnida > Trombidiformes > Trombidiidae > Dinothrombium > Dinothrombium tinctorium. The sequence continues at coordinate 9,353 of NCKU01002716.1, read as the reverse complement.
AACTCATATTTTGAACACCTCGACATTTAATGTTAAGAATTATATTGAGAAAGAAGATTAGAGAAAAAAAAAGATTTTTTAAATAAATAAATCAGAGACATTAAGTCACAATATCAAGTAAAAATTATTTATTTGAATCGGCTTAAAGAAAAAATCTTAATTTCGAGCGTTTTCAAGTAAATGATATAAATTTCAGAAACCTAAAAATGATTTCACGCTTTTCATCATCGCATTATGAAGCTTGTATAGCTGATTTAAAATAAAAAGGTTTCGATTATATTTAGAAAGTGAGCTTAATTGCAAAGTAACTTAAGCGAAACGTTTAATTCTTTGTTAAAAATTTTTTATTCAAAAGAAGTGCAAATTTATAAATTTTTATATAAATTTACAATGGAGGCAAATAATTTTTAATTCAAAATATTCTAAATAATAATAAATTGTGAATAGTTTTTCTTGTTGATTTATGCTTAAAAAAGTGAGAATTGATCGAAATAGGAGAAAGAAAGAAAGAATCAAAATCATCGAATATAATTTTCTATTAATCAAAAAATTGTTATCACAATGAATTTGCCTAATCCTTTCAAATATGATTAAAATCATTCTTTTTGCATTTCTTTCGGAATCTTCAAAGCTAGCTACTTCTCCTCAATTTATTTCGCCTAATACCCACTTTATCTAAACCGAGTCTTAATGAAAAAAATTAGCATTGCAAAATTTTAATTCAATTTTTCGCCAATTTTTTAATTTCACGTGATCTTATGAATTTAATTACAAAAATATTAATTATTTTCGGTTTCTGATTACATCTTTAGGCAAAATGAGAAGTGAGCATGTTTTCTGACTTTAATTTTAAATTTCACTTTTACTTTTGATAATTTGAAATTATCAAAATTCACTCATTTTCAAAATTCCGAAAATTTAATCTTTTCTTTTTGAAGGCAAATAATTTTGCTCATATTTCTAAGAAACTCAGCATTTATCACATTACATTATTTAGTCGATTTTGATTCTTGTAGATTTACATTTTCGAATCTTCTTTGTTTATCAAGTTATAAAATTTGAGAAAATTTGAGATTTTTTTCCAGTGAAATTTTGAAAATTCATGCAATAGATTTTCATCTGCACACATCAACAATCATATTCGTGAGAAATAATCATGAATTGGACTTTGTTTGCTTTGAAAGTGTGGCAGAGATAGTGAATGAGCCGAGGTATTAGGTGAAGGAACAGTTCACAGAATAGACTTCGACTAAGTTCAGCTTTGTTTGAAAGCAATCATTGAAACTTTAAAATGAAATTAGTATTTTGAATGTTCGTTATAAATAAAAGGGAAAATACAATTGAAAATAAATCGCGATCGACTCTAAACTCTTTTATGCATACAAAATGTGAAATGAGAATTGATTTAAATAATCTTATCCAACAAATTGTATGCTGAATAAGCTGTTTGTTCATATGTAGCGGTATTAGCCGCTACAACATACATACATACATAAAGCATACAACTTCGCCCAATACTGGGTTTGTTTATTTATTTATTTAGTTTTTTTATACAAAAAATTTTGAATTTTTTTACTCTTCAAGCTTAAATACTGTAATTCAAAAAACTCAAGGATCTATCTTGTTTGATAAGAACCAGAAACGGTAATTTTGTTTGTATTACACGCATAAGATTGAAATTGTTTGATAAATTCATTAATTCAATTCATAAATTTCGCTTATGAGTGAAAGTGATTTTAATTTATGTTATATTTGTGCTACTGAAGAAAGAAAAAAGTTTCCTACGCGTAAAAGCAAACTCAACCGCGAAGAGAAACTTTTTCTGTCCATAGTAGTAACATGTTAAAGTAAAACAATCAAGTGGCTTGTTAGAGAGAAAAGAATTGAAAAAATTTGTATTTTTATCTTAAAGAAGATTCAAAGAAGACTTATTAATTATTTACTGCTCTGAGCAGGAAAAAAAGTTTCGCTCTGTTAAATGTTTCGCACATACAAAAAACTTTATTTTGTATAGAGAAGTACATTTCTCAAATTTATTCGCTATTTAAGTGATCATGATTCGATAAAAAAAGTTGACATTTACCTTCTCGTCGCATATTGACTTCAAGACATTTCTTAAATCTACACGCTTGACATTGATTTCTTCTCGCGACATCGATTACACAGTTTCCAGTTTCTTTACAATTAAACACTAAATTGCGACGAACGCTTCGCTTAAAAAAGCCGCTTTTAAAACGCAAAACCTAAATTAGTAAAAGTTTCGATTCAATGAGAGAACTCACCGACAACCATCGCAGCTCGCCACTCCGTAGTGCCTTCCCGATGCTCGATCGCCGCAAACGTGGCACAATTGGGCGGTGGAAGCAGAAGCCGGAGTACTTTTTGCTTCGATCACTGTGATCTCCATCAAGAACGAACGCTAGTTTGGCAACTTTCTTCTAAAGTTTGAAAGCTACGAATACGGTCAGCGATGCTTACCGCTAACCGAGAGAAAGTGTTAATTGCCGCTGTTTGGTTCTCGCCGCGAAGAGACCCCGTCATGCGTCAAGTTTGGTCAAAGTGTGAACACGGTTTTCCTTATTGGTCGTGATTTTTTACACACTTTGATTCTTTACCGAGAACGACGATTTAACCAGTTTCTGAATCTGAGAACATTTCCATATGTTTTAAATGGAGTAACCGTGTACTTTCTCACCGATTGGTGACACTCTTCTCTTCTCACTAACATTTCTAGCTTCCATTTATTGTATCTTATTTGTGCGAAACTCTCCCCAGATCTTATAATTCAAATAACCTTTGCGTTTCTCAAAACTGCTTAGTGAGCGCAAAAGCCATAATCTTGTTTCCAATTTATTTAACTTTTTTCTCTTAATCTCCGAAGAAGTGTGTTCAAAGTGAGTGGAAGTTTTCACGCTTCTTTATCTTGCAAAGTACAAAGCAGACAAACAATGCGTTGACACAGGCTCATTTGCAGCAGAAATCGGCTCTCTCTCTGCGATGAATCATTGCTGCTGCACCTAGGCTCGACTCCAGCTTCCTTCACACATCCACTGCGAACGCTTCTTTCGCCGAGATCGTGAGTGCTTCACTTTTTTTAAAGTGACACTTGTTAGCTTTGAATTAAAGCAAAGTAAAATAGCGATGCGAGTGTGTGTGTAAACACACACCGCTCGCAAATTGATACGGCACCGTTTTTCACCGCAAATTCATCTTCTCGCTGCCGAACGTGACTTTCGAAGCCTTGTGTATTTAAACATATTTTTATTTGCAGAAGCGAAACGCAGGAAAAAGCATTTCTCATTGCTTCCGCAATATTCTTTAAAACGCGTGTCGAAATCACGACATATTGTCACCTTTTCAGCTTTCAATCGATTCGTTTCACTTTTTTTCCTCGTTCGCAGCGAAAACACTCGACGACAAAATGCTCTTTTGACGAATACAAAATGCGAGTAAAAGTTAAAAACATCGTGTGTTTAACTTTCAGAAACTTTGCGCCGATTTTCGTATAGATTCAATTTCATTCGCTTACTTTCGCTGCTCACGGCTCTACATACAAAAGAGCGAACGAATTTCGCTCATTTGCCGATTAAGTTTTTTCAAGCATCGATTAAATTAATTTTCTAGTGTTTGAGTTTTGTATCTCTTCCTAAAGCGCAGATACAAGCAAATTCTGAATTAATTTTTTTATTCTGACATTTCACCGGTTTCAGGCTTCGCATTGCTTTCTAACTCGATCAAAATTTTATAAAATTAATTTATTCTATCAAAATATTGAGATGATATAACGAGAAGAGGCGTGAGAGAAGTGTTTTCACCCAACCTGAGAATCTTATGTTAAGCGCTTGATTCTGATAAAAAATTCACAAACTAATCTAAAATTTGATGCGAAAAATTCGATGTTAGATCACAGGTTAAAATGCCAACGTGTAGATGAAAAAATTAAGAAATATTTTTGGCATGTGTTTTTCAATAAAATTTCTCAAAGCAGCGCACTTCCGCAAGCTTTGTTCACTTCTTAATAATTTGAAGACCAATAATGACGAATGGAGATATTTACATAAGTGAAGAAGAAATGTTAAAAGAACTCAAATGAACTCTTCATCGAATTAAAAAAACTTTTTGTACTCTAAATATGTAAGAACATTGCATTGGACATTTCGCTTTTTTTTGCATGCAGATGCAAAATATTTTCAGATGTTGACAAGTTAAATGTGATTGTAAGAAATTTCAATTAAATCTCACATGCTCTCCACAAAAAGCTCTACTTTAACATTACAGATGAAGCGCAATGCTTACAATTGCTGCTTGTCTGTTATGTTCATTGCTTAATTTCTTCCAATTTAGTAAGCAGACCATGAAGAGCATAAATAAGGTAATACCTTGATCGATTATCAGCCTATGTCAAATGTTAAGAAAAACGCGATCATTTTAAATATGATGCACTTAACGCTTCGGCATTTTTAATGTTTTTAGTTTGAACGAAATGAAGAGCATGAATACAGCAAATTGTAAGCTACGAATATCCGATTTCAATTCATACAAATATCTTTGGCGAACACACAACTCTTGACCTAACATCAAGCATAAATGCTTAAAGGATAATTCAAGTTAAGTTTTGCAACAAAACGCAATTTGTTTCTCAAGTGACCGCTTGTTCAAGCGAAACTGGTCATGAACAGTAATTGAATATCTTTATTCGAAAAAGTTAACAAAACTTTGATTATCATTGTTTTCAGATTTATTTAGAATCGACATTCACAATGTTATTGCCGTATGTATCTACGAATAATCACTTTTCCTCAAACAATGTTGAGACAATATGATTCAAACGATGATTGTTGAAAGATTTTTGTTTTGCTCAGCGAGTCTCTTAATATAATTTGTGCCCATTGAAAAAAAAGTTTTGCAAGTGAAAACACATTTTTAGATTTAGCATAAAAGCATTAAATCGATTTACGTGTTTAGTTCGTTTTAATTCTCTTCATTCGAATGTTTGAAAATTTACAATTTTAATTTAATTTAATTAAATTTAATTTTTGGAAATTTTAAGCAAAATTTCGAAATTAGCGAATTTGCGGGCGAACGTCGGAAGCGGCGTCATCTGCTGGCGGTTAAACGAAGCGCGAAACGAGGGTAAAAATGTCGGCAAAAAACGCGAAGTTTTGTTTCGAGTTTTCGAATTGAAAACGAAAAGCAATCTTTTTTCGCGTTAATTTTGAATTCGAAAAACAAACGAAACGAGACATGAATTGATTTCTCAGTCATTGTCGCGTTGAATGGGTCGTCTTTGCGAAGCGAACACAAGCAAACGGTGAACGCGTTCGTTTAAATGCGAATTCGAGTGAAAGAATCGCACGAAAATGGCACTCGACGAAAATAATCTCGAAAAGAAACTCGAAAACGTATCTAATTCGCAGGACAGCATTCAATCATTGTCACTCTGGATTCTCCATCACAAGAATCACAACAAACGCATTGTTCAGATTTGGTTAAAAGCATTGAAAAAAGGTAAGAGATCGCTGCTTTCTCGCAAAGCGCGAAACTTACTTTTTGTAATCGTTATTTAGGTAAAGTCAATCATCGTTTGACTCTTTTCTACTTGGCGAATGATGTCATTCAACACGCGAAACGCAAAAATATTAATGTGTATCTTGAAGAATTCGGCGAAGTTTTGAAAGAAGCCACTGAATTGGTGAAAGAAGATCGGATTAAATCTTCTGTGTGCAGAGTGTTCAACATATGGCAAGAACGCAGTGTCTATCCTTCTGATTTCATTGAACAGTTGAAAGCAATTTTGACAGGTAACGGAAGTGTTAATAGTGGCAATACCTCAAAGATTGTGGCCGAATTCAAATTGACTCCTCTGGTAGAAAAAATTAAAAAATTGAAGAAACTTGAATCTTACGCAAATTCAAAGATCGAATCGATTAATTGCAACAAATTGGATGCATTAAGTTGTGAAGTGCTCAATCACTTGAAAGACAAAAGTCATGGAGAACAGTTTAGTAAAGATTTTGATGAAGCTGCTAAACATTTGGAAGCAGTTGTCCACGCTTTGGAGAAAGAAATTTCTGCTAGAAATGAATTGATTGATATTTTAGAAAAAAGTGAAATTTTTTATGAAATTCAGAAAGAAGAGGCGAAAATAGTTGCAAACGCATACAAGAACTTTGCTATACGTGTAAAAAGTGTAAAAAAGAAATTGGAAGGTTCAAAAAAATCGCTTCCCTCTCCTCTGCCATCACCGAGTGTAGATGCACCGTCTCCTACCAACTCCGATGATGGACCTGTATTACCAGGAATGGAATCATCAATGAGCGATATAAAGGCAATTATGGATGCTTTTACTGATAGTTCATCTAACAATGGGCAAATAAGCAGCTTAGACAAGCGATTGTCTAATCTAATGCAAAACATGCCACTTGTTCAAAACGAGACTAATAACAGTGATTATAGTAGTAAGCAGTCAAATGTGCAGTTATCCTCAGCATTGCAACATCTTCCTCAAATACAAAATGTGGATAGTTGGAACGTTCACAATCAAGGAATGGTTCAACAGCCATTTTATCATCATACTGCGAAACCATTTCTTCAACAACCACCCCCACCGCCTCCTCCACCGCCTCCACCTATACCTTCAGTTGCACAGGGTTTAGCATCGCAAGATTTATATTCTCATATGACACCCTTCGATTATGACTATTGCCATCCAGTCGCCCCATTAAACGATGCGTTCACAAACGACGCCAATCGTGGCATTCAACCACAACCAATACAAGCTGTCATTTCTTCACGTTCTGATAATGCTAATGAAACTGTAGACATGTCAAGCATTCAACCTTATGATGAGTATACTAACATTGGTGTGCAGCAGGCGCCTGAAAACTTTGAACCCGCTGACATGGATTTGGGCAATTCAGATGACGAAGAAAACGGAATAAGAAGTCAGAATCATCAGCGAGTTCTCAAAGTAATTGAGACTAGAAGAGAGAATGTCTCCTCTCATTATTCATCCGATCAAAAAGTTAATCAAGCGAACAACGATTCATTTTACAGTCGTCCATCAATCCATCAGGCAGATCTTGATGATAACCTCTCGCCATCAATAACTCATCTAAAAAATTCGTCGCGTTTACCTCAACGACCTCACTCGAGTCACACAGATGAAAGACATCGATGGCGAAATGTGAGGCACTCAGGGCCTGCTCCCGCCCATCACATTTATGACTCTAATCAACACCATAATCAACAACATAGACCATGGAAACAAGCAGTACGGAATCCTTATAATAGAGGTTACAACAGACGACATTAATTGTTTTCGTCTTATATTTTTTTGCCGCGATCGGTTATTGGAAATGCTTTAATTTTCTTTTTGTAAAGTAGAAGTTATTTGATTGTGACACCGCTGATTAATCAGTTAAAATGGTGAACACACATTTAGTTTTCATTTTGCTTTTATTCTTTCTTCCTCTGTAAATATAAAAATTAAATGGTTTTCAAGCATATTACATTATTTTTCGTAAAAGCTCAGCGCGTCCTCAACGTCATCGAACGAACCGAGGAATACCGGACAGCGATCGTGAATCGTCGTGGGCTCCACATCCAAAATTGGAATTTTGCCTGTGCTTGCTTTCCCTCCTGCGTTCTCAATTATGAATGCCATTGGATTGCATTCATACAACAAACGCAGCTAAATGTAAATTAAATTTATCTCTTCATTCCGTCTTCAATTGCAATTTACCTTCCCTTTTGGTGCATCTTTGGTCGTAGGATACATGAAGATACCTCCATATTTAAGCGTGCGATGAACATCGGCAACCATTGAACCAACGTATCTCGCTCCATATGGTTTCCCTTTCTAAAATATTTATTAGATTGTTATATTCTTGGTCAATTTCTTACAGAAGGATATTTTTTGCTCTTCACATACTCCTTGACAGCTTCATCCCACTGACTTTCATATCCTTCGTTAATACTGTAAATTTTGCCACGTTTTGGTATTTTAATGTTGGGATCTGTCAAAACGAACTCCCCGATAGCCTATCAGAAATTCAATTATGAAATGAGAAAAAGAAATGAAAGTGTACGTACAGGATCGAGCATAAAGCCATTGACACAGTCACCGAAGGAGAGAACTACCATTGTGGCACTACCATACAATGCATAGCCAGCAGCAACCAATTTTCTACCAGGAATCAATGCATCTTTCACAGTTGGTGGGCCTGCACTTTCCTGTGAATCATTGCCATAAATTAATATTCGTATGAAAAGTCTATACATTGCGACATTCATAACAAGTTCCTGACAAACCTTTTTATAAATGGCGAAAATAGATCCTATTGAGGCCAGACAATCAATATTTGACGATCCATCTAAAGGATCAAAGGCGACAATATATTTTCCGTGTTTTTCCGCTTCAACTTCAATCACGTCATCGTTTTCTTCGGAAACTAAGAGACAAGTCGAATATGATGATTTGAGCATATTGATGAAAAGATCATTTGCAAGAACGTCGAGTTTTTTGACCTCTTCTCCTTGAACATTGGTCGAACCCGCAATGCCATACCTAAGAACTTTTTTGTGAAATCGATGGGATCAAAAAGCAAATATGAAGCTTACAGTTTGGCGATTCCGGCTTTTCTTACGGCGGAAGAAACCGCTTTAATGGCAGTTAACAAAGCATTGAGCAAAGTGGTCAATTCACCAGTGGCCTCAGGTACTTCTCGTTGTTTTGATATAACAAAACGCGTTAAAGTCATACAATTAGTGTCGATTGCTCCACTCATTTCTGTCTTTTTGAGAATGGCAACGTTTCGCGAAATCGAATAGGCCTCTTCAAGGTTTAGCGCAAACAATAACTACGATCTCTGTGCTCTTTGCGTGTTTGTCTCTTTCGTAGTTTTTATCAACAACAATCAGCGTAAAACTTTCCAACGACTTCAGTGCACTGCCTTCACCTCATGCACATAGCTCCGCCCGAAATGTTTTATCGCTTACAAATATCTAAAATCCGGTACACGAGAACATGTTCGAGCGTAACTTTTTACTCTTAGCCATCGGAATGTAAACAAAAGCGAGCTTCATATGAAGTCGAGATGCACCTTAGAAAAACATTCGCTCTCCTCTCAATGCTTAGTTTTATTTGCTTTACTCTATTAGTTTAACTCGTTATTTTCATTTTTTGCATTAAACAAGTGCAGTAAAGTATGCAAAGTGTATTCTACGCAAAAACTTTTGCAAATGCCTAGGAAATAAACAATTTTTTTTAGTGATAATTAGGGCTGGCAAAAATCGGCGTAGCCGAAAACTTAAACGTTTGCCGAACAACATTAAATAAGCATATTATCATA
>NCKU01002715.1:0-17874 GCA_003675995.1 Dinothrombium tinctorium | reverse complement strand
TTTTTTTTAAATAGATATGAAAAGATGATAAAACTTCAAAGAGGAAAAGGATGAGTTTTATGTTAATTCTCTTGTTTCGAGATAATTAAACTTTTTTCCAGTCGAAACAACTGACAAATGTACATTTGTAGCTAATTACCCTCGATTTTAATTGCTTAATTTGCTACTAAACGAAGAAGTAAAATGTTTTCAATTCGATGTTATTTATGTGGACAATAATAAATAGCGTTAAGCATGACTCGCGGCATCTCAATTAATTTTTCCAGTGACGCAATGGAATAAAATATTTCTAATGTTTAAAAAGCATGCGAAAACCCTACTAACGTAGCAGCAACAATAGCAATATATCGTCACAATAGTTTAGTGCATCATTCTTTATGTGTATGAGAGAGTATAGCGTCTCTGTATTCGGTGAAACGAAAAAAAACTGAGGCCATTTTTAAGCGTTCGGTTCGAAAGCTAAAAAACAAATGGAAAAATTATTTCAGTTGAATTTTCAATTAAATTGACGAATTTCAATTTAGTTTCAACTCTCATTTTTTCTTTTTAGTTCTTGCGAAATAAAGCTATTTAAATTTATTCACAATTGAAACAAGTGAAGTCTTATAATTTCGAAAAGTTAAAATAGTAAAAAGGCAGGCGAAAAAGCCAAAAACATGGAAAAAGGAAAGCGACTTTTAAAATGAAACTTTATCGAAATAGACTTTAAAATTTGATTTCGGCGTTTCTCCATTTTCGCTCTCTCCAAAGTATTGGAATTCTTCGTATTTCGTAGCAGTTGAGGCGCAAATAAGAGAAGAAAAAAAATATTTTCTTTTTCGCTTTGCTTCAAAACAATCAGCCATTGAATTTTTATCGGTTTATGCAATTTCGAGAAACATGAAATTCTTTTTAACTTAGAGAATTTTATACAATTTCGCAATCTTTTTACGTAGTCCTAAAATTGATGTAAAATGAATAAAGCAACCCCATGAGTAAGTGCAAATAAACGACGAATGAATAGTAAAAATAGATGCAAAATTAGCGAGTTTCATCATCATTTTCTCGAGGCTTTGAAACTTTTTAAATGGGGTCAAGATTTTTAAACATTGAATCTTATTTACAATCTTGGACGCGAAAAAAGTAATATCACTGATATTTTCCCTCTTCTTTCAATTGCGGAAAGCAGATAAAATATTTCTGTTGCGATATCGCAATGCTTTGCGAGACGAGAAAACAAATGCAAACAAGAAAAGTGAAGATAGAGCGTCGTTCGTCTTTTGCTTTTAACTTTCACTTATTTTCCTGAAATCAGTATTTATGCTGAATTCTTGCTTCGAAAAACACTTTTTTAATTAAAGAGCTTGTCGCATAATAAGAGTAAATAAGTAACGGTGTTAAAATGTTGGCTAAGCGCAGCACGTTTAACACTCGAATGCGAATATCTTAGATGACGTTTTCAAGTTAGCAGCTTCCTGATTATGTTGAATGCAATCGCTTTTTAAGCTATTCACACGCTTTGCACGGCTGTATTCACGCACACAATCAAACTTCGCTTCCAACGTCGCTGTCAAATTCGCTTTTCTCTCTCAGATGATTAAGATGATGATTACGTGCGTAACCGCGTTCACACTGTGTTGGCTACCTTTGAATACCATACTGGTGGTGGGAGACCAGTATCCAGAGATATTCCTTTACGCGAATATATTATACGTCTGGTTTGCTTGTCATTGGCTTGCGATGTCACACGCCTGCTACAACCCCATAATTTACTGTTGGATGAATTCACGATTTAGATCAGGATTTAAATATGTGCTTCGCTTTTTGCCTTGTTTTAGCTCAACCGAATTGCCTGATTTCTTGCCACAGTGTTCGACAGCTACTTCACGCTCAATTGCAACGACCTGTCGCAGTAACTTCACTTCTAATCCCGAGAGAAGAAATGTTAATTGCACAAGCACTACGAAACGAGTAAAGGGCCAAAATTTTATTGATAACGGCTCACTTCAAAAGAGTAACACTTAAAAAAGGTCGAATGACAGCTCACTTAAGACCGTGTTGAATGTGTGTCCACTTTTCGTGCACTGCTTTATGTCTGTTATGCTATAACTAACCCTAAATACACCATGTGAAGTGTACATTCGTGTGTTCGAGTTGTTGCGGATGAAAAGCAGTGGCTGCTAATGAAGAATGACTCTTTCGTAGATGATTAAGATGATGATTATCGTTGTGTTGGTGTATACACTCGCGTGGCTGCCACTGAACTCACTCAACGTCGCTGCTGATCTGGACGACAGTGTGTACAAGTTTGAGCACATCATGTATGTTTGGTTTCTCAGCCACTGGCTGGCGATGAGCCATGCAGCGTACAATCCGATCATCTACTGCTGGATGAACGCTAAGTTTCAGGAAGGCTTCAAACATATTTTTTCGGTGTTCGTGTGTGTCAAAAACAAGCAACGACGTGGTAATGCAGCGATTTTCGGCGACAGTTTTCGTCATCAGAGTACTTACACAAGCGTGAAATTGAGCACGTGTTCAGCCCAACCAGCTATGCGAATGTACAGTGTGCGTCACAATGCTAAAGACGCCGCTGCATCGAGCTTATGCGATGCTTCGGTCGCGAAGAGTTTGAATCGCTCTCCGAAAATGTCAAACCAATGTCAGCCACCATTTAATTCATCACACAACATATCACAAGTATAAAACCAATGCAAAACAGTGTTAAACAAACGAAAAACTAAGTTTCCGTTTCTCGATGTAAGCGCACTAAACAAAATCGTATTCAAACTCTTTTTCGGACAATGAGATGTTTTTATTGTGTAAAGACATTAAACGTATTTTATTCGTTGTAAATAACACAGATTCTCGTCTCTTTCGTTTTACTCGATTTTATTTACAAAAATGATGCACTTTCACTGCCTTTCAGCGCTGCTTCCTTTTGCGACCGCTTCTTCTTCTTCTTGAGCGTTTTGAAGCACAGTATTCGTCTTTTATTTTTGCTTTCAGTTACCAAACGGTGTTTTCACATAACACGCACAACAAGACGGAAATTCAAATTTATCTACATAGGTTTTCTTGTCGCCGCTAAGCGCGAGCAATCGTTTCGATGAATATTTCTGTACACAGTGCGACCTTAATCCCGGCGGTAGATTGTTTTCATAATAGTTGCAAGCTTTTCCTTCCTCTCTATATATTTAAAAATAACGAATTCAGTTCCATTGTTCGCTTTATTTCAATGCTGTTCGTTGGCGGGAAATTTCCGCTCACATTTATTTATGCTCATCGATAACTTTCTGCTAAATTTAGAACTTATAGGCTTTGTTTACGTACAACTCTGTCCACAAAATAGTTTACTGCTGAGCGAAGCTGCAGCTTAATGTTTGTCGCTTTATTTTGGAGAGAGTTGCACGTTCCGCTTCTCTTAATGAACAAAGAGTGCGTAAACTTACTCGCATATTTCCGAAACTACTGCTTGAGTATACGTTTCATCGTTTACAACGTAAACCCATTTGTTATCAATATTTCGAGCCATTTTCGGATAAATTACCCTTTGCCTGCGTTTACAAACTACAATGCAAAAGTAAAAAGTTAAACTCCAGCGCATTTGATGTCCGAGGAAGAAAATTTGCGCTCACCCCTCTCTTCGCCGAGATCATCGTCAGTATAACTTTTGCGACTTAATATGTCCTCGTCTTTATCGCCGAAAATACTTTCGAACTCATCGAGACGGATCTCATTCCTTAGGTCGACTCTGTTCAAAAGAGAAGAGGAAGATAAGTTATCGCTTTCACTCTCAATTTGCAGCAAATTTGATTTCTATTTTCTGCTCGTTGAATTAATTGAATTCACATACTGTGGATAATTCGAGACATTTTCGCAGAAAGTGTCTGTCGGTGAGGCGACACAAGTCGGCCTGCCGCTTGTGTCCAAATCCGACCGTGTTCGCGATGAACGGTATCTGACCCGATTTCGGTGCATCCGTTCGTTTCTCATTCTTGGATCCTCATCGTTCGGAAAGTGAATTACGCTCGATGAAAAAGCTTGCGGTTCACTATTTTCCGGTTTGACTTTATTTGACGATCGGTCACTTTGACGATGTTCGCGACTTGATTTTCGTGTTTTCGGTGGTATTGGCAAATTTCTACCGATTGGCGATTTAACATAACACGCACAACATGAAGGAAATTTAAATTTGTCGACGTAAGTCTTTTCGGTTGCACTTAAGGCTAACAGCCGCTTGGTTGAATATTTTTGCACACAACGCGAACTCATACCCGGAGGTAAATTGTTCTCCAAATAAGCGCATGGTTTGCCGTCGTTTCTGGGCACAACAAAAGAGCGAATATTATTTTTGATTCATTCGATAAGCGATTGAGGCGTGTAAAACTTATATTCATGTTAGAAGTGAAAATTGAATTTCGAAAATCGCTTTGGGTATCAAAATGAATTAAAAACTTCTTCCAAACTGCAACATCATTTACTTACATGCATACTTCGGATACCACTCCTTGTATGTAGCTCTGATCATTCACAACGTAGACCCATTTGTTTTCTTGATTTTTCGCTACTTTCGGAAATATTAGCCTCATTTTTCTTCCACAAACTCTTTCTTCTCCCAACTCATCGTCTGTGTAAACAGGGGCACCCGGCGACTTACCCATCGGCCCATCTTCTTCTTTTATGTGATCGCTAAAAATGTCTCGAAACTCATTTTCATTAAAGCCAATTTCATTTCTAAAGTCGATTCTGCGATGAAAGAATGAAAAAGCGATTAATTGCGATTGATTTGATAAATAACAGTGTGCGCAATTTACTAAGCTTCACTTAAAGCGAATAAAATATTCTCGTACTTTGGATAATTGGTCACATATTCACAAAATGTGTCCATTGGTGATTTCAGGCACGGTGGTTTTCCACTTTGATCTAATGTTGGCAATAAAACCTGAGCTTTTGTGCTCGGATACGATGTGATCATCGAGTGATTGTGATAATTATCTCGCTGCAAAGTTCGCACTTGCGGCATCTTCGTTGCAGTAAGTCGCCGATCTGTAGCATTATTAACCACTCGTCCGCGAGGTATTCCACGACTACTCGTCATCCTCCGAGTGGTTGTTATATTGACCGTTCGTTTGCTATATCGAGTTGTGTTAATTGTTCGATTCCCGTTGCTCGATTGATCAAACGAACTTGGTCTGCTCTCGTGGTGTCTATATACTCGGGGGCGTCGTTCTGAAGTTGAACGCACATAATATTGCTGCGGTGGAGGGTTAACATAGTAAGAATAAGGCTGAACTTGTCCATAACGAAGAATTCTCGGTTGATGGTAACGGTAATTGAAATATGGAGCGTGATCGATGTAGTCGTATTGCGCGGAAACGACGAAAAATAGAGCCGCGGCGAAACAACAAAGCATTGTTAACCGCTGTTTGCGAGGAAATCAAAGTAAAACTTGATTGGAAGAGTTACGTTTACGAGCGAAAAGTTTGAATCAAGCGAACATATGTTAACAAGCTTACCATGTCGCGGCGTCGATTGTTTCTCGCGTGAAGCGTGCGATGAAATGCGGATGAGATAAGGATGCAGAGCGCATAGAGCAAATTGACAGGACACTTGCAGCTTGTGTTCACTTCACTATTTCGTACAGGCAACTGGTTGAAGACGACGTAAAATGTGCTCATTTTTTGTGTGCGATGATTATAATTCGATTATGAAAAGACTGAATGAACGAAGGTCGACTTCTTCCAATCCACGCGCGCTTCCAGTCGAGAGCCGAACGCGCTTCGGTCCGGCGATAAACCATCGCGAATAAAACGTTAGTGCGGTGAGGCTTTTCACGGTCTTTGCGTTCTTTTATTTTCAAAACATAATCAAATCGCAATTTTTAAATAACACTTTACGTAATCGTATTTTTCAAATGCCTCTTTCGCACAATTTTTCGATTTAAGTGATTTCGCGTAAACAGGTTCTATTAAAAATTCTACTTTTTCGAAATGAGCGAATTTCAAGACTCGGACGCAATGCTATAAAACTCAAGCATTTCGCTCAAAAAAGTTTCGCTCGAAATCACAAAAGTATTTTCGAAGATATTCAGAGATAAAAGCGATCTCATTGCAAAAAGCAATTTCATTGCCGTTCACTTATAATTTGGGTCCGCCTCAGCCCATTTGGTCGCTACATCCTCGAAAATCGAGAGAAACGCTTCGAGTAAATAAAATGGATAAATAAACAAATTCGTCACTTGCAACGAAAAAAGGGGAAAAGTTGAATTTCTATTTGCACTTTATTTGTCGCTTCGAGTTATGACTACAGGTAAGATTTTGAAAATTGACAGGAAGAGCGAGTTGCAGATCGAAGTAAATTACTGTTCCGAGTAACTTTTTATGATTAAATTACATCGCCAAAAGTGTTATATTTAAAATTAACAACGATAGTGTCTTTTCGATTTTTCACAGAAATTCAACATTAAAATACTCGCTAAATGACGGGAAGCGCGTCATTCGCAGGAAAAATGATAAAAAACGTTGTTAACTAAGCCAAGCTCAGCATTTCGAGACGCGCTGATCATTTGTTGAGATAGTTTTTGTTAGAGGATAAACCATCCCATTAACTAGCCGGGATAGCTAGCAGTCAGGAACCGTTTATCTTCTGCTACAGCCTTTTTTGCTTTTTTAGCTGAATCCATTATTTTAATTAACTTTTCACTTAAATTCCTTGATCTGAGTTTGTTGCCTGTATTGGGATTATATTTTTTTAAATTTTTAAAGAAAATAACTTCAAACTTTGAGGATTTTCTTTGCAAAATTCATCATATTAAGCTTTAATGTCAGACATTTCAAGATAACTCTACATGATTGTCTTTTAGAGATAGAAAAAAATAAATAATATCATAGCGAAACAAGCGTGCTTTTCGTTGAAAAAATATTTTAGGACATCCGTGACACAAGACACATTACGAAGCTGAACATATTGCTTTTCTTGATTATATAGCTTCACTTGAAAGTTTCAGGTGCTGGATCGATATTTTATCTTTTTTTTTTAATATTCACGGGAAATTTTCAATAAAACAAAATTTAAAATGACGTCAAATTTATTTTATTCATTTCTGTCAATTATGAAAAGCTAAAAAACATAAAAAATAAATTGTTAAGCTTAATACATATCGGAGATGAAAAAATGAGGTAAGTAATCATCAGAAATTTATTTAATTTCTTTTTTTAAATAATATTACGTCAAAGCAAAAATGTGTGAGAACTCTAAACTAATATAATCGTCAGAAAATTTATATTATTTAGAATGAAATAAAGATTTTTCCCTAAAAACAAAATTTTGTTTAGCATCTTTGATAGGAAACATTTGCCAGTTTTTTCTCGAATTAATCTATTTGTTTGCGATTCGTTTTGAGTATTGATTTAAAATGCAAATCTATCATATTGTAGGTACACTCGTGGCCATCTTAATATGTAATCTTATCCATTGGAAATTCAAGTTTTAAATTGAAATGATAGCAAATTAATATGCTCACGACTATACATTCAAACTCAAAAAAACTCTTTCCACAAAAAATGCTTCAAAATCACGATTTTTGTGCCTTGAATTTATAAAAGAAATGAGTGATTTGAATTCTAATATTTTAAGTATGCTTTCAACAGGAATAATTTTTAGAACGAACGAACTCGTGCGCATCAATGTGGCATCAATTTAGATGCTACTGTTCGAGAAGTGATATCTTTGCAATCGCTTCTCCTGTGATTTGCTAGCGAATATAATGTATTGAGCAAAACAATTCGATTTAGAAATTGGTTTTTGTAGAAAATTGATAACGTTTCACTTTGAATAATGTTTCAAAAAATTGAAATCATTTCTTTTGATATTTGACGTCGAATTTTTGTAATTTTTTTTCTTCTTCTTTCACAAGCTGAAATAATAAATTTTTGTCGAAATATTGGCAGTGAAGTATGACATGTATTTATAGCAACTGTTATCCGATAATTTGTCTCAATTTAACAGCAAAAAAATAAACCCGATAACAAATCTTACGGCAAATGGCGATGAAATGGGTGATCATAGAACCAAAGTAAAGCGAGGCTCAACTATCGACTTACCGACTTAATTGGTGTATATTAATTCGACTTTTAGACTCTTAAATTTCATATAAAATCATCGCGCAAACAATGGTGTGAACATTTTTAGTCATTGCTCAGTAAAACAATTTGAAAAAATAGAACGAAAAGACTATCGATCATGAAGGTTTAAATAAAGAAATGAAGCTTTAAAAAAGTTGATTTAGCTGCCAAGTACATAAATAAAAATTGATTTTGATAAGGTCAAATTTTAATCATTAAAATATCTGCCGAGAAATTAAAAGGCGTTGTCCTGATGCGAGAATGTGTGTAATCCGAATTTTTACATTAATTTAAAATATGAAGTATAGATTGTGTTTCGCTACTGAAATCCTGCTCGCTGAAATTGAGAAGAAAACTGTTGATTGATCGAGTGAAAAGAGAAAGTTTTTCAAACGACTTTTTTTGTTGAAAGTGAAAAAAGTAAAGAAAAATGGTTTTGGCACTTAAAAAGCAACGTCATGCGATAATTATGGCGTTTTTTGCTCAAAAATGACAGCGAAAGAATGCTTTCACTCTTAATTTATCAAAACATTTGTCGAAACAATGTGTGTGTGAAGCGAAGTTGAATGAAAATCTAATAAATTATATCAAATTGCAATTAATCATTAGTTTAACTTGATAATCGTTGGTAATTTTTCCATATTATTTTCGCTTCAGTCGCTACCAACTGCGAACCACTTGAGTAGCGAAACACCAAAGAAAAACAAAAACAAAAACAAATGGCGTAATTTAGAAAAACGTTTGAATAACAATTTATTAAAACTCTCCTGAGACAGCTATTGTTCAACAGATTGATTAAGGCACTTTGTAGATGCGAAAGAGACAGTTTTTGAAATTATTTCACTAGTTGTTTCGCAGTTTGAGTCGACTTTCGTCAGCAAATCTATGATACATTTGATCCAAACGAGATGATGAACCACGCAGCGTAGAAAGATTAGCGATCATATCATCTTCTGCTAAATCATCGATTGTGATCGGTTGTTGAACTTTAATCGCTGCTCTTTGGCCACACTTCTCAACTCGCTCTCGAAGCTTGCTGGTTTTGGAGTAAAGCGAAGCTGAAAGAAGATCATTGATAGAGAGCAATGAAGGTGGAGATGGAAATACTGTGGAAGCGTAAGAAATGAGATTCATGAGCTGTGCACAAATCGAATTCACTTATATAACAATTTATTCACCTTTACTTGATTTGGCCGCTGTGAAAATGCCATTTCGTGTTGGATTGAGCGGCGGAAGTAGTGAAGGAGCTTTCTCGCTTCGCTTGTAATCGAAGCATTTGTCCATTGTGATTGGCGTTGATTTACTGTTCGACTTTTGCTTCTCGCTTTCGTTATTAAACTTGCTCCTCTGATTATTATTATAATTACCGTCCGAGTATTTTGTTCCTAACTTCGTCTTCGATAATTGCATTGAATTCGTTTTCGATTTTTCGCCCACACTTCTTTTGCCCAACGCGATTGATGCCGCTTCGTTTCTGCTCGTTTCAAACGACAAGAGTCTATTCTTAGCGGCTATCGCTGTATTCAAATTCGATTTATTTGCCGCTTCTTCGCGTCTATTATTCGCTGGATCCGTTTTTTGGTCCTCTCTCGAAGACGAACTTTTCGAAATGTATGAGGACGTTGATGTTGGAAGACTATAAGTGCTCTTCTCGTCATTTTGATGCCTTAAGACAAGAGAAATTTTTTCGACAGACCATAAGCATTCAAATATTAAGATGGAAATAATATGAAATTTATAAGAAATAAATGTTGCATAGTGGTTATATATTTTGATTATATGAATTGCATTTGCATTGGTTACATTGCAAATGCGTTTTTTCGGGTGCGTGAATTCGTGCGAATGTAATGAAGTTTGAAATGAATGATTTTTACTTGCGAATGTAATCTTTATTAATATTTCCTCATACCTCATTACATCTGAAGACGAAATTGAAACGGCGTCTAATTTCGGCAAAATTGACTCGCAGCTCTTGTTCTCTCCAGTTTCTTTTCTACGAGACAAGGTTATTAAACGCTCAAATGATTAGTTTGTTGCGAAAAGCAAGAGCGAAAAGGAAAATATTTTATTACTTTGGCTCAGTTCGTAAGTATTGAAAATATTGCCTTCATCAAATGACGGTAATCACAAGTTTGATTTGCTTGTTTTCGCTTTCAAAAAAAAAAATCGCAAAGCAATTGATGACGAAAATATTGAATGAGAGGATCGATGAGTACTAATAACGATTGACGTAAATTCATAAAGAAATCAGTCGAAAAGAGCGGACACTGGCCGAAATAATAAGCCTCTCGAAGTGCGCCTCAAGAGATCTCTGCTCTAATGCTTGAAAAACAATCTTTTCTTCGTTCGCTTTCAAAAAGCGAGTTTTGAGCTTAAGTCGCTTTCATAAATCTGAAATTAAATTACCTCACTTCAGGTAATTAAACGCAGATATTACTCGTGGATTTTTCAAATGCGTTTTACTATCTAATGTGGCAACGTTTATTTAGCAATTGCCAGTCAAATCGAACCTTTTCAAGTATTAAAGCAAAATCTTTGCATTCTATTTACAGCAAACTCTGCTGTTATATCTTTTTAAAGCGATTTTTCACTTTGGCCATTGAAACAAAAGTGAAAAAGATTTCAATGTTTTTGTTATGCAATGACGGGTTAAAATTGATTTGCCATTGAGTTGATGTCGACAGTGAAATTGATTAGAAGGTAATTTCTATTCAAAACACACAAAGCAAAAAGCAAAAAGCAAAACTAGAAAAGAAGATGAGTTTTTTCTCGTATCGCAAGTATTTCATATCGTATTTCATTTTTATTATTTGTCGGACACACTATTTGAAAATCGTCGACAGCAAATTTATTATTTGCATTCTCGAATACTCTTTGTTTCAAA
This sequence comes from Dinothrombium tinctorium, assembly GCA_003675995.1. Taxonomy (NCBI): domain Eukaryota; kingdom Metazoa; phylum Arthropoda; class Arachnida; order Trombidiformes; family Trombidiidae; genus Dinothrombium; species Dinothrombium tinctorium. Next base: position 6,885 of record NCKU01002715.1, on the reverse strand, counting down.
TTACACTCTTCGAAATAATTTTCTCTGTCAATTTTTCAACTAAGAATAAATGTATCAATACTCAATATTCTTATTTCAAGCAAAAAATTCAACTCTGGATGACAAGTTGAACATTATCGCATTTAGTGATAAAGATTGATGCAAAATTTTGGAATTTAACGTTTTGGCTTCCAAGATTGTACCGAGCAAGAGTGTTTCATCTCAAGTTCAAATACCATCAAATGAGATTTTTGACCCATATTGCCAGTCAAATCAGACTTAATCTGATCAGATTTTAATATCGGTGGATATGCGGAAGAGCATTTGTATTTCGGGCATCTTTGTTTACTGCTTAACACAACAAATGCTTCTCCAAGTCGGTTGACGATTTTGCTCATATATTAGTATTACCTTTCTCAGTAAAGAATGTGTATACAGTTGTTCTGTCAATGTTTTGCATCATTTAAATTTTATTTTATATTGTCGCGCAACGCAATTGTTTTGAATCGCGCGCGCTTAGACTGCGGCCACAGATGGCGCTGTTGGCCGGATTGCACCTTCCGGTGCAATCAGTGGGAGGAGCTGCGCATGCGCGGTTCCGATTTCCTTCTTCAACGAAGGAAACGCGCCGATCGTTCACTTCGTTGGCAGCGCTCGCCAGAGAAGGGTCGCTGCTCTTCGCTGCGCGCCCGACGGCTAGGCCTGATGGCCGGGCCTCGGGTTAGCGCTTCGGGGAGCGAATGGCCCACTCGACGAGCGAGCGAATTGAGCGCGGGCGGGGGGTCTAGTTCCGTATTGCCCCGCAAATTAAAAAGGGATTAAAAATGTTGAAGAAATTATTTTAATCACTTTTTCACCGCCTAAGCTTTCGTTCGGACAAAAAACCGCGCAAGAAATCTCGTAACCATTCATTTCGTGTTTCGCGTTCGCGCGAAATAAAGATATAAATCGCGAAATTTTAACATCTTTATTGCACGCATGAAAAAGTAACAACCCCCTAATTTCAGTTTAAGCTTAGGGTGTGTGTAATAAAGATGTTTAATTTTCGCGATTTATATCTATTTTGCGCGATCGCGAAACAGGGAAGAATCGGTGAACGATGAGGATGATGACTATGGTAGTGTGGCGTTCGTCTCGAAAATCGTCAACGACGAGCACTGGGTAGTGGTCCCGAATCCCGAGGTCAAGGATCCAGCGACAAACCCGTATCGTTGTGAGAGGTGTGCGCAGCGATTTCTGCAGGTTGTTCACTTGCGCTACCATCTGCATGGGCTGTCAGGCGAAACAGGCGTGCCAAAGCGAGCCCCCTGTGGAAAGAGGTTGGAGTGTGTTGAGTGTTTGCGGGTGAGCCAACACCTTTACAATCATCGGTTTCGACAATGGCTCTATTTGACTCACTGGGTACCATCTTGGGTGCGACGAGGCGACATTGTCGGTGTGCCTCCCATCTTACAGCTATTCGATGCGGAGTATAAGGCAAAGCAAAGAAAGAAGGAGAAACGAAAAACAGTGAAAAGCAAAAACTTTGGCCATTTTTAATAATCGAACGCTGAATAAATATATGACTAAACAATATAAAATTTAATTCTTAGAGCTGAGTGTGTAAAATGCGATAACTAGAGAAAATAGTGTATTCGAAGTTCGAGAATCTCAGTCGTTTTTCGCGCAACTTTTACCGGCTGTTTTTGCATATCGACTTGGACAAAAGTAAGTAGGACGAGTCTAGGACTCTAGCAAGGAGCTCGACCTGATCGCATCGCGTGTTTGCGAGTTAAAGCGTAATAACAACGAGCACCCCTCCTTCAAAAATTACAAAAGTCGACACTCGTTTTTCCAGAAACTTTGACCGGCGCGACCGTTTGATTTTGCCTACCGATTTGCACCAAAGTTAGCATGCCGATTCTAACATTCAAGTAGTCTTCTTAGCCGGGAACTCGATCGATTCGTAACGTACGTTTTCGAGCTCTGGCTTAATGAACACGAGCACCCTTCAACACTTCAAAACGTCCAAACACCACTTGTGATAACTCTTATGATTCCAATTACAATCAGCTTTCGCAGTAAGCAATTACGAAAGCTTAGGCTGTGAAAAAGTGATTAAAATAATTTCTTCAACATTTTTAATCACTTTTTAATTTGCGGGGCAATACGGAACTGGACCCGCGGCGGGTTCAGGCGGACCCCGACGGCTAGGCTTATGCCGGGCCTCGGTTCTTCCGCAAGAACCCGCAAGGGTAAAGTGTAGGCGCGGCACACCGTTCGGGTTTGGCCGACGGCTAGGCCTGATGGCCGGGCCTCGGTCGAACCCAAAGCGGTGTGCAATACTTTATTAGGTCGCAGAGGGTTCGGACGGATCACCGACGGCTAGGCTTATGCCGGGCCTCGGGTTCTCCGGTAGGAACCCGCAAAGGTGAAGGTTAGGCGTGGCGCGCAGTTCAGTCTCGGCCGACGGCTAGGCATGATGGCCGGGCCTCGGTCGGGCGTACGGCGGCGCGCCTCGGTAGGTTAGGGTATGTGAAATGGAGCATAGGCACGCGTGTTTCCGTAGTCCGACGGCCAGGCTTCGGCTTGGCCTCGCACTTTCCGTCCCGCCGTTTGTGTTAAACATGGCGACGGAGATGGGTTCTCGACGGCTAGGCTTATGCCGGGCCTCGAGAAGCTCATCCGTATATAGGTTGGAGGGTTAGCTTCGGGTGAGTGCGGCGGCCGACGGCTAGGCCTTAAGGCCGGGCCTCGAGTCCGCCTGTCGCCCGATTATAGGTTAGGTTAGTTCTGAGTTTAGGGCTGAGTGGTTGCAGCGGCCGACGGCTAGGCCTGATGGCCGGGCCTCGAGTCCGCTGCGTGCTGCTCGAGCGATTAGTAGGGGCCGAGGGTTGAAGGTTCGGTAGAACCCGACGGCCGACAGCTAGGCCTTTGCGGCCGGGCCTTAAGCCCGTAGGGTTTTTATCGGAATAGATTAGTGTATAAGGTGGGATATAGGTTAGTGTGGAAGAGGTCGCGTTGGCCGTTCGCGTTTGATTGTGCGGTGATCGTTCGGGCTATTTGTGCGTGTTAGTCGGTGCGCGTGGTGCTGTGCGTGTTTTGTGCGCGTCTATTGAGGAATCGAAGACATCGGGGACTCAACGGCATATCGCGCCAGCTTTTAGCTTAGGAATCAGACGAACTCTAGAAGTTCTTGGTTTGGTTCGATCGTATGGCAAAATTATAGCGCGACAATATATTGAGTTCAAATCAGAGTTAAATGCTATTAAAATCGTTTGAAAAGCGATTCAAATTTGTTTGATTTCACCACAGGTAATGAGTTATGAAGAAATTGTTGGCGATTTTTTAAAGAACAGTCGAAAATTAAAGATTTTGTTTCATGAAAAATTAGATTATGTATTTTACCCTCTTCGTTTATCAGCTTTTTGTTCATTTAACTTATCAATTATGCATTATTTCTCCATATAATACAAAACATTCTGTCGGGAGTTGCACATATTTAACTAGAGCTAAAAAGCTGAAATTTTCATAAGCAGAACATTTTCAAGAGTATTGCAGCTTGTTTTTAAATCGTAATATAGCAAAAACTTGATGACTAGTGGTTGACCATCATTCACTTAAGGTTTTTGAGTGTAATAAACTCTCACTTCACATATAATTGTTATTTTGTCAAACTTTTCCCTTTAATCTTATATTGTTCACCAGCAAATGGTCAATTTTTGTAATCGCAAGAGTGCTTAATAAAATGGTCATCTCACAGAGGCATTTGTTGTATTTTAGCTGAAATACAAATGCTTTTCTCACGTGTTTTCCAAAATTAAAGAGGCAATTTTTTTAGCGGCAAGTGAAAATCACATTTAAATCCTAGTTTCAGCTTCGTAATACGTATGACATTGCTTGTGAACAATTTACTTGTTTTTTAATTTGAAATTTTCACTTGTATTTCAACGATTTAATTGGAATGAATCAAAGTTTCAGATAAAAAACATAAAGCCATAGAATAAAAAAGGCTTAAAAAAATAACTTTTTGAGGATTCAATCTAGCAAGAATTTTTCAAATCAGGTCTTAAAATATAAAACAAATGAGAATCCAATTAAAGACATTTTTTCCTACGAACTGATTTTAGAATCTTATTCACATTTTCTGCAGCTATAAATTTTACAAAATCAACGCAATCAGGCATCTCAGTCTTCATTTAGGCGCCTTCTTTCAGTCTTTCATTTTTTATTCTCACTGAAAACGTGATAATCAAAAATTGGGTAAGAAAATTCCTCAATTTTTTTTTCATTTATTGAGCATTCTTTCACTCTTTTTATTTCTGCGATCTGAAAAATGACTTCATGTCTTGAAATGAATTATAAAGCTTTTAATGAAATTGAGATACTTCATGCATCGCTCATTTCACGATAGTAATCAACTAAAGGTGAAATTTTTCCGCTACGCTTAGATAACTTCGTTGGTTTTGCGACCTTCATTTAGCAATGAAATCGACATAGAAACAATGCGATGTTTTCATGTTCTCGGTCTCATTTTAATGTGAATTGATCGCGACAGTATCAAATTTCATTATAATTTTGTCCTATTTTCGCATTGCATTCTAAAAAGCTAATGCAAAATCGTAAGTGTAGTGAGGAAATAGGACTTCATGTTTAATTTATAAAAAATAATTTAGCAAAAATAATGTCACCTCTGCGTGAAGTAATTTTTTTAATTATTTAGCTTCTCTTAGGAATTATTATTTATCATGAATTTGACATCATTCAAACATCGATTATCGAGCTTGTAAAGATTCGTTTTATCTTTTATCGATTTTTATATTGTAAAAACTTTCAATTTTTTTAAATTATTGATCTAATAAAAACAACTTAAATATGAATAACTGTATGAACCTTGCCAAATTTTACCTCAATTAGTAAATTGAGTTTTATGCATACACATGTTCACAATGTAAATGCTTAAAGTGATTTGAACTTGACAAAATTTTATTTTCTTGACTTTCACGAATGAAGCATAGAGAATATCGATTTTCAATCGATTTTTCTTATTTCTTTCTCACAAATTAAAAAACTTCTATCAGATATTTATTTGACTTTCGGCGTTGATTCTATGACTGCTGTATGACTGCTGTTGTCTCTTAAACTTGAACATAAATTTTATTTTTAGAGTCTCTAAAAATCTTTACACAATAATTTTTCGGCAAAAATTTCGATCTTAATTATAAGAGAAGAAATCTATTTTTTCACACCATTTTAGCGCATAATTATGGTAAAATTTTGTCGAAAAGAAATTTGTAAGTTTTCATTGAAAAAATCAACTTAAAACACTTAAGGTTTGTCGAAAAGTGAAACAAGATATTTGAAATTTTAAACAAGATAGTAATAAAAGTGAGTTTATGCTTCGAAAAATTCTTAAGCAAAGATAATTAAAATATTTTCAATTAAGAAATGCGACTTGAAGTATTATGCAATTTTCAAAAATGATTTTTTGCTTGAGGGATAATTCTAATTGTTTAATAATTTTTTAATGAAACCCACAAAAATAATTTAGCTTTTTGAATGTATAATAAAAGTCATTAGTGTCGAAAAATTCTTTCAAAAAGATAAAACAGGCTAACTGCAAAGCAATAAAGTGAAAGCTTATTTTGACACGAGTGTACCTAATAATTGATATAACATATAGTAACCGAGGCATTAGAAATATTTTGTGACCTAATTGATAGTTAAAATGTCATAGATGTAGAAGGTTGCAAGCAATAAAAGTGATCACCTTCTGGGTCTAAAGTTTCAATTAATTTAAAAAGTGTATTATAGAAAGAGTACATCGAAAAAGTGACATGATTTAGCAATAAAAGCGAGAAATCTAATTCACTCCAGTTTTTACGCTTACTTTGTGAATTTTCTCGAAAAAAGTTTTCGCCAAAGTAGACATTCTTCGCGAAGTTCTCTGCTAAAATACAAAGGAATGCTTTCATTGAAGAATACCACTTTATCAATAGTGTCAATCGTCTCTTGCAGCCAATCATTGTCTTGAAAATCGCATTCCTGTTTAAAAAGAATCGTTCAATTTAACTCTTCGTTAAACGTCTTAAAAGCAGCAAAATCGGAACAAATACTCTATTAGAAAATCACTCAATGAGAGAACAATTCGCACTAAAAATGTGCTTCTTTGTGAAAATGTATGTGAATCAGAAAAACTTTCGCTTTATCCAATATTCGCGTGATTTTTAACTTTAATATTATTCGTGTCTGAAGGTTTAAACTTAGAGACGTTTTCGCTTAAATGTTCAAATGGTTGGCATTCTAAATGAGAGATGAATGAGAGATCATAACCAACATAATGTATATAGTGATATGAAGATTTTATCTTTTGTCTTCATAGAATATAAATTGAGGTGAAATTAATTTGGTGCTTATCATTTAAAGTTGTTAAAAGCTAGTTCCAATGTAAAAAGTGAATTTGATAAACAAAATTTTAAGGTGAACAGAACTTAAGGAATGAAATATTAGCTCGATAAATTTTAAAAATATAAATGTAAAGAGTTAAATTTATCACTTACATCATCGAGAGAAGAAGAGATCGTTGTTGATATCGTTTCAGAAAAGGAAAGATCACTCATAATTCCAAAGAAGACCCATTGCATTAGAATTTCTATCACATTTCGAAAGATCACCTGAAAAAGCGAATTTAAGGTCACTGCTTTCAATATTGAGATCAAATGCAGTGTATTCTCTAATTTCGGTTTGTTTACAATGGCACTTTTAGTTTCTATGACGATCGACTCGACAGTATGCACAAATGTTCCGCTTAATAATATTTTGCTTACTTTATTTGTGCGCTTCTTAATCTCATTTGCCATCTTATTTTACACAAAAATTTTCAATTCTAAGCTTTACGCCAGGTTTGGAATTTTAAAGTAGGAAAAA
>NCKU01002714.1:0-17894 GCA_003675995.1 Dinothrombium tinctorium | reverse complement strand
ACCGATATGACCATCAAAATAATTACCAATATGGCCGCCAAAATAATCACCAATTTGACTACCGCAATAATTACAAATACGACTATCAAAATAATTACCAATATGGCCACAAATTTGACTACCGAAGTAATTACCGATATAACTACGTTTAAAATAACTTATAACAACTCTTTAATACGAAATCTGTTTAACAATATGGGCATAAATCCAATGTTTATGCACTACATTAAACCTTATTGTGTCTATAACGCAATTAACTAATCAAAAATTATAAGCTTTTATTTGAAGTAAATTTGAAACAAATCGAACTTTTATTTATCATCGGGCTCATGAGGGTTTGGGTCTACTCCTGAATCGCTATCAAATTCACTGCTTAAGTCTCTTTTATTCATAGATTCAGTACTTGTTACCGATGGAATTAACTCAGATCTATTTGTAGATGAAGAACTTTCTGAAGATGCCTTCGATAAAGGTTCTTCAGTTTCAAAATCGGTGACTTTTGTTGATGAAGAGGAGAACTCTGACCGATCAGTTATTGTCGTTGTTGTTGTTGTTGTTGTTGAGGGCTCTGACCAATCAATTGTTTTCATTGTTGCAGTTGTTATCGTCGTTGTTGTTGTTGAGGGTTTTGACTCTTCAGTTGTTGTTGTTGTTTTAAACTTCTCACATTTCCAACCTCCTTTTGGATTCCACCAACAAGGTTCTCGCTTATTTGATCTTGAAACATGGAATACATTTTGCCAACTATAAAGCTGAAACCACCAACACGGAATGCGCTTTAGTTCTAAATTTGGCCTCCATAAATATTCTTTAGGAAATAAAACATTTCTCGTTTTCCAACACTCGTTTTTGTTTGTTATTATTGGTCTAAAATAAGAAGGTCTAAAAGGATAATAAGGTGGAGAAGGATTGAAGTAATATTTTCTGTATACGTAGGCTTTATTGAAAGAGATTACAGAAAAGATAATAAACAAGAACGAAATGATCATTTTCCCTCTCATTTCTCAATTCTTGTTTCAAAATTGAGTTTCTTTTATATACTTTTGATAAAATTGTCATTTCAATCTAATTGTTCTTTCTAAACAGATGACTTTATTCTTTGACGTCATTGATGAATTTAGCTGGAAACATCGAGTGAAAAAGCATATTTTTTTTAACTTTTGAATGTCATGTCTTCGCCAATTCAAAATCGAGCATATTTTGAAGAAAAAATTTATGTAAGTTTAAAGTTTTTTTTCCCAAAAATTCGCACAGTTGTGCGTCTGAGAAGTGAGAGAATAACCAAGTTAAATTCAGTGTGAGCTTGTAAGCGATTCTGGTGGCTAGGCAATTGAGTAATGCCAGGTGCGAAAAGCCTACGTGTCATATGGTTACTCTAGCCTTCAACAGTAACAGTTCAGCTAACCTGCGCACGACAAGTTCAAAACTATTTCATCACTCAATGAATATAATAAATTAGATAACTCTTAAAGAATTCGTATGATATATCGCGACTACATATGAACCATGCCTAAACTAATTTACTGTCACATCAAAAAGCTATTAAGGAATCAAAGAATGTTGCAATATTTTTAAAGCGAATTTTAATGCAAACACTAAATGAGTGAAATATCTTAGATGTGAAATTTCACAGTCATACTTTAATTTAATTTAAAAACTGCATTTTTATAGATTGGCAATACTCTTCGTTTTTTCCACAAAATTAATTTCTCGCCACATGTTTTTATATTCATCGTTAATATGACGCGCTCTGCGATTCTAGAAAACTCGTCTATCTTCTGATTGACGTTCTCTCTTTTCTAGGTAAATTATAAAAAATTAAATTTTTACTGAGTTTTTGAAAACGATTTTTAATTTTTGTCCTCTATCTTGAATAATCGAAGTCAAAAAATGAATAAACTTTTCAACAAAACATTTGTTTAAAAATATTGAAAAACATTTATAATGAATTATATTATAAATAAATAATGAACTATGTATTATTACAATTATTAATACAGTTTCGGAAAGAATGTTCGTCCAGGATCGATCATTTAATATCTTTTCACTCTGAAACGCACGAATTTTGATCAGGGTTAGCGACAAAAAAGCATTCAAAAGTAAAATCAAGCACAGTCATCAATTTTGTTTAAACAAACAGGTGTCACTATATTCAAACGAAGGTGAATAGCAAAATGTGTGTTTAAGAGAGTGAAGAATAGTTTTTCAATTTTTTCATGTGACGATTTCATTAAAAGTTAATTAAATTGCTTTTGTGTTATCAAGAAAAATGTCGGACGCAAAAATAAACACTTTAAGATTATTTTCACTTTGATTCTTTGGAATTGTAGTGAGCAACCTTAATTCAACAGATTCATTATTGCCTCAGAAAATGTATTGCCGCCATGCTTATAGTTTTCTCGCCGTTCGAACGGTGATCAGCAAATTGAACAAAGTGTTTCTTGCTTTCTTATCACATTTAAAAGCGATTGAAAACAGTTGAATTTCAACGCAAAGTGAAATGTTCATTTTGTTTATAAAAAATTCGCAAATATTTTTTAAAAACTCACTTTACAAATGTGGAATTAAAGTGTGCAAATAAGAAGTGATTTCAGTGCGACTTGTTTTGTTTGTAAAAATAGTTCACGAGTTGTAGTTTGTTTGTTAAACGACATTTCCGAGCAATCATCAAGCCTTTTCACTCAATCTCATTGTTTTTTCGATTTCATCAATGGTAAGTTAAGAAATTATTCACATTTTAAACATTTATCGCTTTTAATGTTGTATGTTTATAAAATAAAAAAACGCACCCTTAGATGGCGTCTCTCAATTATCGCTGGGACAAACATTTTTTTCCGAAACTGTAAATATTGAGAAATATTTTTAAAAACTTTCCAAGGTTAGTTTTTACAGCGAGATAAGAGAAGCGAAACCATTCCACAACTTGCTCATTTAAAATTAGGTACTTAGCATTCAGAATCATTTTTATTTTAAAATTCAAATGAAATTATAATTCTCAAATGAGTTAAAATCTTTTAACACCCGTTCAATAAATTCTCTAAATAACAAGTCATTAACATATTCTAACGAGTAAGTTTAAAACCTTAATAACCGATCAATTTAATTCACAAAACGATGCTATGCAAACTTCATTTTTTTAGCTCTGTTGATTTTAAAGCGAATCATAAATTCTCTTCAACAGGCTGAGGTGCAAATTCCACTTCAGCAACTTTTTGTTCCTTTTCTTCTAAAATTTTAATGTACATTCTCAAATAATAGAGAAAGCCAGACTCGAGTGCTAAGTGCAAAATTAAAAAGAAATCTACAAGTATAATAATGGCATACATTAAGACAGCGAGTGACGCGATTAAAAAGATCAATGTGCTTAATGCAGTAAACCCTAGCATAACGGCATAAATCCAAAAGAATATTTTCAGATAGAACAATTTCTCTTTGAAAATAGAGTACAAAAACCCAAAGCTAACCAATAAGTGGAACACTAAATTCCACGTCAGCATTGAATGCTCCAGTTTAATTGTTACGAAAAATACGAGGAAGAGATCGACGAATCGATAAAATTTCAAGCCATCGTTCAATTGTTTTTCAGTCGGCATTTTGTTTTTCGCAAATCTTGAAGTGTTTCTTTTTAAAGTAAACAGGCTGAAAGGAACAAATATTTTTAATCGACAAAATAGGATTAAGATACACACGCTAGAGCTTGACAAGCTTTTCGCTCACAGCTATGCAGATATTTGCGGACAGCTGGAAGATGATGCGGATTGTTTTAGAGTTGCGGGTTAACCCTCTTATATTTAACCTTTTGCTTTAAATCCGATTATCGTTACCATATCAGTGATAAAAAAACAGCAAAGTTAGAGCTTTGCTCGTCTTCCGGCAGTGAAAGCAAACGGAGTACTTCAGATTGTCAAATGTGGCCACTTTTATTCTTTCTATCATTGCATCAAATGCAATTAGTCCGTGAAATTTCAGTAATTCTGACCTAAATGTTACTGATCGACATCGCTTAGTTCCGATAAACTTAAAGCAAATCCTTTTTTCGCTCCAATTTTGATATGCTTTAGTTATAAATTTAACTATTTTAACGTTAAAATTAAATATCTTTCCCTCTCAACTATATTATTACATCGATGCTTACGGGCGATTACGGATTTCAAATTTTGATACACTTCAAGCTCTAACATACATTATATGGATATAAATTTGAAAGCAGTTTGCTTACCGATTTAAATTATCTTTTAAAACAATATTTTAAACTCAAAATTAAATCAAAGAACAGATTTTGAACACTTGAATCGAAAAGGGAAGATGCTTTCTTTGCTAGAGCTTGCTTGAATCAGTCTGGCGCCAGTCTGCATCGATTTTAGCTTCGGCATCGATTTATTTTATTTTTAAAACAGTTGAATTCTTTTGCAAACTTAAACATCAACTTGGTCAGTTTACTTAACTTTGTGAATGTTGAATTGTTCTGATTTGTCTAGTTTAGTGTGGAAACGGTTTGAATTTAGGAACTTTTTAATATAATTGCACAACTCTTAACACTTCGAAAATGTAAGGCTACTTGCGTTTAAAAATTTTTCCAATAAATTTTGGAGAAACATGGGTTATGAGCTGAAACCTTTCTTTTCCATGGTCTCAGTATATGTTTGGTAGAGTGTTTGTGGAAAATAAAAATAATTTTTTCTTGAAGAAAGTGCACTTTTCTATTCAAAAGTATTTTATTGATATTAAGGCAAATAATAAATAAAGTTCAATTCATAATTCATCCACAATAATCAGCGTCCGAAGTTCGTTTATAAATCCAGTCTAGATATTCAGACACTTTCGTGTAAACTGACGGCATGTGAAGACCTATTTTATAACCGAAAGAAACAATACCGACCGCGTATGAACGACCAGATATTCGGCTTTCGAATATTACTGATGAGCCAGAATCACCAGGTCTCGTATCTACGTGGTAATCTCCACCGGCGCAGAATTGCTTTTTCCATAATTCACCCTCCCATTTCGCGTTACATTCTGCGAAAGGAACCTCTCTGGATACAGCTTCTTGCAAAAGAGCAGGATAATTTGTGCTCATCGCTGTTGTAGCGCCCCATCCGACCAATAGCAGCCTGGAATAATCACCTCTCATTCTGTGGGGCGGTAAGCATATCGGTCTTATTTTGTTGGAAAAAGCGACCGGCTGAGATAATTTGAGCAGAGCGATATCGTTTTTCATCAAGCTCGCTATAAAAATACTTGATTGATCACCCATATAGTCTTCATGTTTATATATTTTTTCTACATCAATCGTTGCCTTCTTTCCATTTACGATGTCTCGTGAGCCCAAAGCTACTTTAACATTAATTATTCTTCTATTATCAAAACAATGTGCTGCTGTTAACACGTATAAATTATTAATTATGAATCCACCGCAGTAAAAATTCCTACGATAGCCTCGTTCATCCAGGGAAGTGATAGTGAGACGTCCCATCCAAGGATGCTTGTAAGCAACAACTGCTTTGCCACCAACTACTCGTTTCATATTAGCAACACCGCAAGCTAACAAGAGGCAGGTTAGCACGAATATTTTTTTGTTTTATGAATACTTACAGCAAAAAGATTTTTGTGATCCATCTTCTCTCGGTTCTGGTTTGACAGTTGATGGAAAATTTGTCCTACTACCCTCATTATTTGATACTTTGTCTTGAGTGTTCAAAACCGAAGGATTACCGTTATAGGGAGGATATTGAATTGGTATCTGCGAATTATTTGTTGCAAAGAGAGAAGGAGGAAGTCCGAAAAATGGAAAAAATGGAAATGTTTTCCATGTTTGAGCACTTGAATTTTCGGACGATGAAGAATTAAATCGGAAAACATTTTGATGTTCTAAATTCAGATCTATAGTGATGTTGCTTAAATATATTTTCACTGGCTCAAATAAGCACGGTTCGCACATAAACGAAATAATCAAAATAATTATTTTGATCTGTTTCATTTCTTAGCTTAAGTTACCTTTGATCCCTAGAAGTAAGCATAAAACTTTCTTTTTCACTATATATAAAGGTTTTCACTTTTGTTTGACGTCAGACAAACCAAATGTAGAATGTGTCACAGAACAAAAGTGACAACTTCTTGGCGAGTATTGCGAGTATTTAAAAATTCGAAAAAGTATATAAACTAGAACGTTCTTACTTTTGCAAATATGCATCTTCCTTTATTAATTTCGCCTATAGAGCTTAAAAAATTTCACAAATTATGAATATTTCTGATTAAATCAATACAAAAGATTGAAGTAACTCTTTTGAAAAAAAAAATCTAAAATAAACTCACCGAAATAAGTTCTTGTCATAAAAATAAATTTATTTTTCATTTCTTTTTAGCTTAATCATTTAATTTTATTAATAAACAAAAAAATTTTCTTTCCATTTTCGATTTTTTCTTTTAATGAAAGGTAGCCACTTTCTTATTCAAATATTTTTTATTTAAACTTATCAAATTACTTTATTATAACAATATTAACCTTAAATAAGAAAGATCTTATGTGTTGAAACTTTATACCAAGAAAAGCGAAACGCACTTGTCAAGCACTCAAATTTTATGAGAAAATTGTAATCAAATATTGTAAACATCTTGCCGGTTAAAATTACTTAAAGCTTAAAAACTCATCTTCAAAACTTATTGCGTTTTAAATTTTCAAAGTCTGCTTTCTCTAACATCATGAATAACTTTTTGATTTATCATCTCTTTTATTTTATTTGGATGGTAAGAAACTCTTTTTATTTTTAGAGGCTTCACATTTCTTAGAACAATTTTAATTATTTTAAAAAGTTAAATTTTTTGAACGCTGGTTGCCCTCCGCAATGGCATCGCTTTCACCAAAAATGTTACTTCGTTAGCAATGTGAAAGCGACGAATGAAGCGAACTTTGCTCGCTGCAAAGCTATGAACGCCACAATGGTGTCGATTCATTCGAAAGAAGAAAATGATTTCGTCGAGTCGATCACGGAGCATAACCAAAGCTACAAGTTAGGTGCGATCATTTTAGCGCGAAACATCAAAGCGTTCGTTTGGCTAGATGGAACTCCGTTTGTTTATGCAAATTGGGCAAAAGGACAGCCCTACCTGGAGAATCGATTATGCGTAGGCATCAGTATAATCAATGGCAAGTGGTACGAAACTACATGTGGTGCCGCGCGTCAAATGTGTCAAATAAGTTTACGCAGTGAAGACGCTTCGTTTGTGAATAATTTTGCGAGTCAAGCGATTCACGGTATAACTAAAAATCAGATTAAATTCGCGAAAAATTTCAATAAGATCGACGAAAAGTTGATCGAGTTGAAGAAGTTATTCGAAAATTATCGAGAAAAGGTGAAGAATGGCAAAACAGGTACAGAGAGCACAGCGTTGAATGGACGCATTAAGAAATTAATGCAGACCAGTTTCACATTCGAGGGAATTAAAAATTTGACTTCCTTTTTGAATCTAGTGAAGCAGAGAAACAACAATCAATATTTACAGTTGGACAAGAAATTGAACATAAAAACGAAACAGTTCACTTTCGGTTTCATAATGTTGTCGGTAGTTATTTTATTGCTGTTTTGCTTGTTCATTCTAGCTTGTTACTACAATTGGAAAGTTCAGAAATTCATCATCAAAGAATTGGACCACAAAAAGAGTGAAGAAGGAGACAATTATAAGCAAATAGCTTTGAAGTAAACAAAACTTTATTTTTTATGCATGTGAAGGTGTAATTAAATTATTTTCTGAAAGATTGGGCTTTCGAGTCTTATACTCGACTTGTAAGCATCTTGATCATATTAAAAGATGCAACTTTAGCGAATAAATTCAATTTTTTCGCGATTCATTTATTGAGCGAATGATAGAGTCTAATTAATTATTGATTAATCAAGTCAAATTGAGTAGAATATGGAAAAATAAGTTACTTCAACATTTTTGTTGGCCTCACGCACTTAAATCTCACGAAAAATTGTTTACTCAAGAAATTGGAGTGTTTTCCCATGAAAACAGTAAAAATGAAATTAAAATTAATTTCAAAATAGTGACCGAAAACTATAAAAAAAATTTAGTGAATTTATTTGCTAGAGAAAATTTTACTTCAAAGTCACATTTCAGTTATTTTTGACCACATAAAATAATATTCATCACATGTGCAACAATTCTTTTGAGCTTTTTTAAGCGAAGCATATAAGATGAAAAAAAGATGCATCAGTAGATGAATGTTTGCAAAAGTAAGAACGTTCTAGTTTATATACTTTTTCGAATTCGCAAAATAAACGTAATATTTGCCAAGAAGTTGTCACTTTTTTTCTGTGACACATTCTACATTTGGTTTGTCTGACGTCAAACAAAAGTGAAAACCTTTATATATAGTGAAAAAGAAAGTTTTATGCTTACTTCTAGGGATCAAAGGTAACTTAAGCTAAGAAATGAAACAGATCAAAATAATTATTTTGATTATTTCGTTTATGTGCGAACCGTGCTTATTTGAGCCAGTGAAAATATATTTAAGCAACATCACTATAGATCTGAATTTAGAACATCAAAATGTTTTCCGATTTAATTCTTCATCGTCCGAAAATTCAAGTGCTCAAACATGGAAAACATTTCCATTTTTTCCATTTTTCGGACTTCCTCCTTCTCTCTTTGCAACAAATAATTCGCAGATACCAATTCAATATCCTCCCTATAACGGTAATCCTTCGGTTTTGAACACTCAAGACAAAGTATCAAATAACGAGGGTAGTAGGACAAATTTTACATCAACTGTCAAACCAGAACCGAGAGAAGATGGATCACAAAAATCTTTTTGCTGTAAGTATTTATGAAACAAAAAAAAATATTCGTGCTAACCTGCCTCTTGTTAGCTTGCGGTGTTGCTAATGTGAAACGAGTAGTTGGTGGCAAAGCAGTTGTTGCTTACAAACATCCTTGGATGGCACGTCTCACTATCACTTCCCTTGATGAACAAGGCTATCGCAGGAGTACTCACTGTGGTGGATTCATAATTAATAATTTATACGTGTTAACAGCAGCACATTGTGTTAATGAAAGAATAATTAATGTTAAAGTAGCTTTGGGCTCACGAGACATCGTAAATGGAAAGATGGAAACGATTGATGTAGAAAATATATTTATTCATGAAGAGTACTCTCGAACTTATTCCATAAATGACATCGCTTTGCTTAAATTATCCCATCCGGTCGCTTTTTCCAACAAAATAAGACCGATATGCTTACCGCCTCACAGAATGGGAGGTGATTATTCCAGACTGCTGTTGGTCGGATGGGGAGCTACAAATATGGAAATCACAAGTTATCCTGCTCTTTTGCAAGAAGCTGTAAGCAGAGAGTTTCCGTTAGAAATATGTAAGCGAAAATGGAAAATGGCAAATGTCTATGTGTGGGAAAAGCAATTGTGTGGCGCTGGCGATGGCATAGCCTATACGAGAGCTGGTGATTCTGGCTCCTCCATTATATACGAAAGCCAATTATCTGGTCGTTCGTACGCTGTTGGTATTGTTTCTTACGGTCCGAAATATGATAACTTTCCTTCAGTTTATACAAGAGTATCTGCATATTTAGATTGGATTTCTAAAAGGACTGTTTATTGTAATGGAAAAATTTTGATAAGTTAATTCATCATTTTTTAGAATATCAAATAGAAGTTTTACGAAAATAAATTGCACTTCCTTTAAGAAATAAGCATTTTGTTTTTGTTCTTAACTCTCGATAGTATTTTGCTAACTACATCAAACATTACCGATACATTTTTCATTTATTTATTATTTTTATTTCATTCGCTTAAGTTTTCTACTTAAACACGGTCATTTCTCATTTTGCTACCAAATAAACTTTTATATCATGAGATTCTATTTTAGTATCGGATATGGTCCATTAACAACGAAACAAAAATTTCTTATCTTTTCTCTATTCTTACCTTTCTTTTCTATCTGAAACTTTTGAATTTTTAAAAAATGTAAATTGCAAATTTCAAACGATTTTTAAGCAAATTATTGGGCTTGGATTACAGAAATTAAAAATGATCAAAGCAGTGAATTGCGAGGCGCCAAAATGCAGTAAAAGTGTGCTTCTCATACAATTGCAAATACCCTCCCCCCGTAAATCCCCTCACTTAAAAAAATGATAAAACCAAATTGCAAGCGATCAATCCACTTAAAACGGCAAAAGTTTAGTTTCAAGATCAATTAAATACAATTTTAAGATAGATTACGAATATTGTCGAAAATTTTTCCACTTTTACAGCGTTATTCTACATTCTCTGTATATTTAATTATTAATTAAAAGTCTTGAAATCTTTTCTATTTATATACTTTAAAATTTATTTTGTAATTCTGATCTTAAAAACTTAAAAGTGCTTACGCTTGAGTTTCGCTCATGTCATTTTTTTTCATAGCGACATTTTATGCACAAAAAGTTTATATGTTGCAATTTGACAGGAAAACTTCACATTTGTTTTAACTTTTTCATTCATTTTGTCACTTATTTCAAATGACAGCACAAGTCTTAAATTTGCGTCAATATAATTTCGAAGAAAAATTTTTTGTTCACTTCAACATAAAATTATCATGCAATCAACTATATTTCAATTCTCTGTTTAAAGTAAATTCGTTGATAAAATTTTTGAACAATTTTTTTCGCAAAATATGTTTAAGAAAAAATTCACTTTAATTTTATATGCTTACACTGCTTGTCAAAAAAATGAGCCATCTTCGATTTCGGCGGACACTTGAGAACAGCATTGTTATTTCGGCTTGCCTTGTTGATGGCTAAACACGACAAATGTGTTTGCGAGTCAGATCACCATTTAGCGCTCTTTCGATTGCAAAAATTTTAAGTGAGTCAACTACTAGTCAACAAGTTTTTGTTAGATTTTCACTCAAAAACAGAAGCCATTAGAGTACTTTTTAAAATATTATGCTTATGAACATTCAGCTCTTTATCGCCAGTGAAGTATGCACCGTACTGTGAACTGTATTTACAGTGTTTAACATTTGAGCAAAGTGATCGCCTGACTCGCAGAAGCATTTGTTGGGTTGGCTGTCAACGATTCAAGCCTAAATACAAAAGCTTTGTTCACTTGTTTTCGGAAAATTGAAAATGGCTCGTTCGTTTCACCGTAAGTGTACGACTTTTGACTTAATTTTTTATTATATTTCGAATTATTTCCAAAATACCAAAAATGAAACTGCTAAAATAGTTTATTTTACTGATTTTTATTGCTAAAATTCATGCTAAAAATACGCTTTTTAGTATTTAATTTAATTTGACTAATTCGATGTCAATGAGTAAGAGATTGAACATCTGGCCACTTGCTAGGCAAATCACACTCCCGAACCCAATTTTTAGGAATAAGATGATCTGTGTTCTTCAAAAAGGTTTCGAAATCACACCAATCATCGTCGTTGCAATAAGGCGATCGCAATTGAAACGGTTTTTCAGATTCAGTTACATTCAAGTAAAACATCTTCATATATGGTTTGCCACTGCTTGTTGCGTAGAGTTCAAACATCAGAGTTGCGCCAAAAGGCGGCCATCGCATATTGAATATTTCAAATAAAGTCATGATGTAAATGATGTTGTAATCGTGCTTGAATGCGTGAATATAGATATTGTTTAGCAGATATTAATTTAATTTGAAACTTACTGTAGAATAAGCGCTGAGCTTTTTGCTCACATTTTCACCATTTTTCGATTTCAGAGCCTCAGAGAACACTTTTCTAATTTCTTTGAGCATGAGACCTTTTAAATCAACGTTAGCATTTTTTATTTGTTTAAGTACAACTTGCCAGCTCTAAGTTTCTGAAATATTTTGTTTCTTGCGAGCAGATAAAAATGATTGCTGCCTATTTGTTCCATTAAATTGAATAATTCTTCATCTACCCAAGAAGGTAATGGTAAACCATATGATTTCCTAACGTTGAGTGGATCATAAATAAGATCAAGAACCTCGAATGGATTCCTTATTTTTGTTCCCGACTTATTTGTCAAATATGAATATAAATCCTAGTTGAATAATGTTTGTTGAAAAGTATTACATTTAGACTTTGCATCATAAGATAGGAAAAGCCGATTTTTTAACTAGCGCAAATAAAAAAGAGTAAAATTTCTTCCTATGATGATTCAAACTTCATTGATCAAGTATTTTTTAAATGAAGGCTATAGCTTGATTAAATAGGCATAACAAACGTTTTACGTTTGCAATGTCTAAAACAGTATTTACATTTTAAAAATTTAGCAAATGTTGCAAGAAACTAGAAAAAAATGGCCGCTTTTCATCTAATTGATAAAATTATCATCTTTTTGTTTACGTAGAATTGAAGTACAAAAAGTTTTTCTTTCAAGCTACTTAGGTCAGCAAAATGAATTTAGAATTTTCAACATTTTTAAAAATTAAAAATTCTAGAGTATAAATATTGCCGATATTCAACGCCATTGTGAAGCTCATGGCATAAAGATTAAACTATGAAATTGTTTTACTGGTGTTAGGCTCGGTGATTTTATTTAAAAATATTTTCAATTAAAAAATTCTTTAAGCACAAAATAAGTTTAATTGATTTTTACTCTTATAAAATAAAAATTTTTATTTTATTAAATCAATTTAACTGATTGTTTAACCTTATATTTAATAGATTTGACCGTAATATGTAAAAAAATTTGTTACACCTACTACTTTATACCAAATTATTCATTAAAAATCGCTGAATCACAGTTTGAATCAACATTCTTCCACTCTATTTTTGCATCTTATTAAAACAATCGAGTTAGCTTATCTTTTTAATTCATAGTTAAAATAAAGAGAAGATCTAGTAAAAAGGGGCATGTTATAAAGTTGAACTTAATTACATCTAGATATCGTTGTAAGTTAGTACTCAGTTGTCCAAACGCATTACAGAGAATACCCTAAAAAAATCTTGAAAGCAAAAGAGTCTGACCAGGGTAGGGTTTGATTTTAAAACTCTTGGACAACTAGTTATTGCATCTAATTTTATCCATTTCTACCATCATTTCACTTTATATAATGTGGAGAATATATCTGACATACATTGAATTGGTTAGCAAATGTGATGTACTCTTTTGATCGCAACACCTCTTCCTTCGCTTTATGTGCTTCTGGACACATTGAATCATCTTCTAGAAGCTAATTTAGAGAGAAAACGAAAAAATATTTTAAAAAGAAAGGATTTTTACTTACAGAATCTAATAGTGTGGGGATTGTTTTTATAGGAAATGATTGCCAATTCATGTTTTCGTTCCAAACAAAGTGTCCTCGTGGAGGATAAGCACCATTTAATACAAATTGTGCACTATTGATGTTTCGATCTCTAAAAGAGCTTTGCGCGTACACTTCTTGAGGGTTTTCAGTGAAAAAATTTGAATATCGTCTTCGAAAATAAGTTCCTAGTTGAAACATCCTTTGCTTTCCTTTCTAAATATGTCACCAAAGAAATAAAAATAGCGAAATCAAACGCAATGATCAAACAATCAACTAGACACACGTTTGTTAGCTCTCCTAAACCATCTGGCCAAAAAATTTCATTTGCATACGGATCATTGCGAAATGTGTCGGTAATTGCACGATCTCCATGACGATGAATCTAAAAAAGTTAAAGTGCTTTAACCAAAAAGTGTTCAAATTATAAAATTTTATCAGAAACCATTTTCGTACAAATCTGAGTAGAAAGTTTCTTGCGGCTCAAAGCTTTTTTTTCGAAATATAAAATATTTTTTACACTAGTATTACAATATATGTTTAAAACACCCTTGATTTCTTAGCGTCTTTTTATTTAATATTTTTTGAGAATTACTGAGATACACATCTATAAAATATTTTTTGGCGTGCACGTTAGCCACAACAATGCACATAGAGTTACAACGCGAAGAGTTACACGCATAGATCTTCCTACTTGTTGTTTGCTTCAACAGCAAAGGATGAACAATTCATCTATCGCTAATGCGATATCAAAATTTGTGTGGCTTGTAATTCGCTTTGCCCATAGTTAAATAAGCAATATTACTTAAATTTAAATTTTTAGTCTTGATAAGTTTTTATATTTAAACTCACTTGAATTCAGCCCTGCATATTATTTTGTTTATGTTTGTGCTTATATTCTACATATTTCTGTATTCTAAGATTTAACTACACTTTAAAAACCTCAACTAACAAAGTTTCTTTCATTTGAAACTGTGCCGTTTATTCATTTCTCACATATCTGAACAACATTTATTGCATAAAAGCCATCTGCGATTTATATTTGCTCATCTCGACAAACAATGGCGTATTCATAAGCTTAAGCAATCGTTACGCTCCAATTGGCTCGGCACTATAGACTTGTCTGACTCCATTTCGGTTATCTACAACAGCACAAGTATTCTCATCAATTACTCCTTATTTGTTAAACTTAGTTTGAACATTTCTAGCATCAACTCATTTTGCATGTTTCATTTTATAAGTAGTTTTGTTTTAATCTATGCCAATTCAACTAAAAATCTTAACACGCTAAAGCCAATCGTCACAATGTAATCAGCAAAATTTAAAAATTTATTATTTGATGAAACTAATCCATTTGAATTTAAACTCATTTTTAAAAAGTTGTAAAATAAACGCACTACAAAATAGGTTATCTTAAAATAAGTATACTTACAATTAAAACAGAAAGCAAAGTATTTGATGGAAAGACAAGACAAATGTTTGAAAGCGTTACCAAGATGACCAAATTTATTGCTTTTGTCACTTCTTTCATTGCTGCTATCAATCATTTACTGTTGTCGCTTATCAACTCAAGTGTAAAACTGGTGTTTGAATGCTACATACGTTTTCATAAACACATAATGAACAAAAAAAAAATTACTTCGAGAACACTTGATTCATATTTTTCATGAACGAACAAATGTTATGCAGATGTACCTGCGAGAGATGAGTGGCACTAGACCTCTGATTTAAGTAGTACTCGATGTATAAATTACTTATGAGTTTATTATTTTATTATACTTATCTCACTAGAGTTGGAAAAATACAAAGATTTTAACCAGCCATTGTATAATGCATGTATGATACATGTAGTATTCTGTATTTTGTCTATTTTTTATTTTAAGTCAAAAATTGCAGGTTATCGCTATAATCGATTTCAACGCTTGATTTTTCATTACTTGAAGAGTCTTTCTACAGAAGGAATAGAACAAATGAAAAATTTAAGCGTACATTACCCTATTCTGCTGAGTTAAGGTAGATTTTCCTACGTAAAATGTTTAATCTTATCATTTAAATTGTTGAAATATCACTTAAATCAACTCTGGTTTAAAATTGATGAAAATCGACATTATTTAAAATTTGTTTTATTTAAAATTTTAAAATAAGTTTTGACAAAGTCTATGATCACTAGATGGCGTTGAAAAACAATGGTTTAAAAGCCCAAATTGCATTATACATGCATAATACAGTATAATGCAACGATGTATAATACAAAAAATTGTATCTTTCCAACTCTATCTCTCACAAATTAAAAGATTAGTGACACAAATTGATAATTTATTTATCAACGAATACATAAGCATATCCATATGTACTTGAGCAACTTCCTTTTGTCGCAAACTCTCATCCTCTAGTTTGCTATACATACGATTTCCTAGTTTATATCGAAACAATTCACGACAAAAATGCTCGCTTCAAAAATGTTACTCTTGCAGCAAAAATATTCGAATTTTTTAAATTTCTATTAAGTGTTTGAATCTTCAGTGTTAATAAAATAAAAATATGCACAGCTTCTCTTAAAAGCGAGAAAAACAGAAATATCATCATTAATCAGAAAGATGTTGAAAAATTTGATGTAGAAATTGTGATAAGCCGAGAAATATACAAAAAAGTGGCAGCACTGAAGCTCATCTAAAATAACTTTAACTTATTTCTCATGTGTAATATTTTTATGCTAAATTTAATTTTCTTATTTTATATATGGCAAGAAATGTTCATTTTTTATTTTCAATGAATTTAATTCGACAAACTATAAGTTGGGCTTTTTTGAAAATATTAATCAATTGTGTAGATATTAAAATTGCTAATTTTCTTGCGCTTTTATTTTGTTTTAGTTAAATAATAGTTGCATGAAATCTGAATTTTCTCACAAATTTTTTCATTTCAATGGTGTTCTGAAAACAATAGTTGTCAAAAAATTATCACTAAGAAATTCACCTAATTAATTAAGAGATTAGTGTAATTTAGAAATTTTAAAGTATTGAATAAGCGAAATGCTTTATTCCAGCCCAAGCTTCTTCAGCGGCTGGAGTAATTTCATTCACTGGTAGAACAAAACCATTCGAATTCTGATCACTTGGACGAAGTTCCAAAGTATAGGCATATCGAATTCCAGCACCGCCAAGCATCCAATCATCTGTTCCACCAGCGGCAGCGTACAGAACATTCGTGGAGCTTCCTTGTTTAAACCGTCTTCCATGTTTTTCATAAATCGCCTTCACACCAATCGAAGCTTTTGCCATTAAATCATCGTAATGATCAGGAACTTTTGATGTGTATCCCCAGGGTGACAGCCACAATTGCGAAAACGAATGAATGCTCAATGAGGCTTTGATGTTGTTTTTGCGGGGAAGAACAAAATCTCTGATCGCTTGTGTTTCTTTTTCGGAAAATGGGTGCGGTCCCGCGTAGATTTCGGAGCAAGGATTATTGCTCGCACCTCCTTCATTCCAGTGAAAGCCGAAATTACGATTCGGATCAACACCGATGCACCATCCATTGCGATTTGATCGTGTCTTTCGCCACAATCTTCTTACTGTGTGAGAGTATTCATAGCCGTCCGGATTTGCTGACGGCAGTATATACCAATTAAAGCTGTCGACAAGCTTTTTAGTCATGGAATCTTGTGCATAATCTTGAATTAACGATTTAGCAATGTATAACGCTGAAGTTGGCGCTGCCCACTCACGTGCGTGAATTCCTGCATCGATCCAAATCGCAGGTTTCGAATCGTCTTTATGATTCTTTCCGATCCTAATGATTTTAATTTCTCTATTTTCAAACGAACGACCAATCGTTTGTATAGATGATAGTTGTGGATTCTCTGCTGCTAAATCTTCGATATAGTCATTGATCGAAGGGTGTCGAGGAAAACTTCTGAATATCGAGTCTTTACCCGAATGAGCAAACGCTCTTTCCGCTCGCTGCATTTGACTCTTCTCCTGGTCTAATGTTCTTAAGAAAAAAAAAATTACTTTTATCGACAAGAAAGTAAAATTATTTTAATTCATATATACCTCTGAAAATTTTCATTCAAAACCTTAATATCAACAATTTTGCTTTGAAGAAGCTTTTTGAACACTCGATTTGAAACGAGCAACATTCCTGTTTTGTTCAAATGAGGCACTTTCAAATAATAAGTTCGATCATTTTCCGGGAATTCGTCTAAGAGCGCTGAAGTTTGATTCTCTGAACTCACGCTAACCGAAAGTAATTTATAGTTGTCATAACGAAACTGAGCTGAACAAATCGAATTAATCAAAACAAAAATTAAAAAAAGTGAAACTTTATTCATTTTGCCAAACAATATCTGCAGCATTTTAAATAAATGAAGCGAACACAGCGATTTTTCGTATTTATACCTGAATTTTGGTAACGTTAATCTACGTAATTTATGAATAAATGTTTTTTACATTGATCGCATGATTTAGAAACCGTGTCAATTGAATATTTGCCATTTATTTTTCTTGCTAAACATTTATTTTTTGTGTCAAGTTCGCCGAATATCATTTTACACAGCGATATGTTTATTCGCAAACACTTCTCCGAATTTAACCTATTTATTATTGTTTAAATTAATTAGAAAAGTAAAAATCACAAATATATACAAATGTTCGGAATTG
>NCKU01002713.1:0-17899 GCA_003675995.1 Dinothrombium tinctorium | reverse complement strand
AAAATGTATTTCTTTTACCCAACAATGTAAACTTTTCTCTTTCTTTGAGTGTACCATGCATCGAATGAGAATCATTAAATACATTAAATATTTTTTATGCAAATTAACGCATTTTTGATTAGAAATTTGAATTTTTAAAATAAAAATTGCATCAAAATTCTTTTTTTTGTTTTGTTTTTTTGCACTATGTTTTGAATAAATCATCGAAAACCAAAATACAGTTTTAGAAAAATATCAGTTACCAATTGAGGGAGATACGCTAATATTTTTAAACTAACGGTTTTAAAATATAAATTTATTTTTAAATAAATTCTACATTCTTTCATTGTTGCGCTTATAAATGGCAAAAACAAATTGTTTTCTTCTAATTATTTTTTTGGTTCTATTGCGACATTAAAGTAAATCTATATAAATATGGACCTTAACCGCATATGCTATTCAAATGAAGATCTCAGAGGATTAAAAAAGGGTTCAAAAGAGCAAGCGAAGAGAAAATGTGAAAAGTTGTGGTTAAAACGTTTCGATGAAAGATTCAAGACCGAAAGACGCACACATAAACCCTTGTATCACAGAAATGAAATGAGATCTAAGCAATTCCTTGTGTACATGTTGCAACATTTATAAATTCTTTAATCACCGAATGAAATTAATTACGGACTCAAAGTCTTAAATTTTTTATAATAAAGTTTAAAGTTTAATATCATTAAAAAGAGTAACGCCACCATAACAATCTATAACAGATTGCACTTTGACGGCATAGAAGACATGGTCAAGTTTAACAATTCAGGTTTACAAGTTGCATAGAACTGTCGCATTAATTCATTCTCATCATTTTTTCCTTTTTTTTACTGTGAATCGGTAAATGTAAAAAATTTATATTCTTTTACCCAAACATTATCACTAAAACTAATGGTCATCTCTTCATGTGGTAAAACGATCACGAAAAGTTGGTTCACAGAGTCTTTCTTTCATTATACTTACTCTTTGAACTGCACTTTTTTACAAAGTTTTTTATGTTACGAGCCTCTGAATATTGAGCTAGCTACTTATTTACCGTTCTAACTGCGAAAATAGCCTCAATCTTTCCAATGAGAAAGAGAGCTTGAAAAAATTAACAATAAAAGTGTTTATCTCTCCTTAACATGAAGTCATCGAAAGTGAGTTTATTTCGAATGAAACTCGAATTTATTTAACTCAATTGAAACACACTTTATTGAATTTTCTAAATGAGTTTCAATTTTATCTAGAATTCTGAAAACTAATGGCAATTTTTTTCGATACTGCGGATGGCTTTTTAAAAATTTTTGATATTTTCATTTTCTATTATAATAATTACTAGTCTTCCTATTTTATATAAAAATTGGTTTAATCACAGGTGATGCAATTCTACCTATCTTCGCTTGTTTTCTTTCATCTGTAGGTAGTACTTGAAATTCTTCGACTCTTTCACAAATAACATGAAAACAAACATTTACGCACTATTTCTATGCAAATATAAACTTAAGCGCTTTATCACAATTTTGCCAGTACAGCAAAGCATTCTTTATTTCGTTAATTATATAGTAGAAACAACACGCCTCGTCAAACAAAAGAAGCGAACTCTTTCCTAAGGTTTTACCGTAAGTAAAGTATTATGTTCGCAAACTTTCGAGAGAAATTTTTGTTCGAAGCCTTATCTTCTCCGCTTTATTGATTTGGGAAAACACTATTTCGCCATTTTTTGTTTGCATATGTTAAATCGTACGATTGTTTGCTTTTTTGCTTGGATCGAACGAAGTTATTTTACTCGTGAGTATAATGTTAGATTTGAATTTATGTGTTTTTCGACTATTTGTCACAAGAAAAACATTTATTGCCAGCGTTCATCTAAAACATTGTTGAATTTTCTAAATTATCTGCCAGTGTAAATCATTTAAAGAAATTGATTTGGAAAAGTTTTTGAATTTTTTTTTGTGAAACTGAAACAGATTGAACTGTTTTTTCTATTACTTCAACTCTTTTGCTTTTTTAATCACTTTTTCAACACAAACTTTTCAAAAAAAATTGGGACTTTACCATCAATCATCCTCATCGATACTAACTTTTGAATCGAATCGTCGTGTCAATTGATCGCATCTCGGTTATTTATAACACTTGTCATTGCTTTTTGTCGAGATTTGTAGAAAGAAAGAATTTGAATTAAAAGAGTAAATTCATTCATGATAGATCAAAACAGGATACCATTTTGCTTTTGATTTAGAGCATATCTTTTACATTTCTTTTTAGACACTGTTGCTCAGCGACATAAGTATCTCGGTTAATGATATCGGAACAGATATTAAAAACTAAATATTTTACTTTATTTTTCTTTAATTAGAAATACCAAAATAGAATTCATAATTTTGAATCTCACAGAAACATTTGCATATGAAAATAGACGCAGTTGTACTACTCTCGGCATAAAAAGTAAAAATTTTTCTCTAAAATTTGCTTTTTGTTTTTTAATTTCTTTGTCAAGAGAAGATTGTTTTTAATATTGTTAATGATTATGCTTATTGAACATAGATAATTTAGTTCAAAACTTGAGACAACTTTGCGTAGCTTGTCCGTTTTCTTTCAAATGTTTTGCAGCACATATTTTGTGAGGTGCACGCTTGTCACAACATACGGCTTCAGCAATATTCAGTGTATGAAGTGTCACAAGCATAAATTTTCGTACTTTCTCTCTTTTCAATAACAGCAAACGAGCATCATTTCGTCTAACGCCAACGCGATAGCAATACTTGTTTATAAAAACAAGGTGTCCTGAGCATATTTGAGCCTTTTGTCACACATTCGCATGTTTGCAACTTTATTCTTTGCTACACTCTATAGGAGCTCGGCATAACTTGTATCTCATTTACCACGTGTCTCATCGACATCTACACGAGTATTTTCGATGCTTTCGTAGTTTTTGTCATACTCATCAATTTGTGTACTTCTCTCGACAAGCGCTTGCTGTACATATTTGTGTTATTTTGTACTAAATAATAAATTCGAGTTTAACAGTAATATCCGTTGCGTACCACTCGAGCCTGAATTCTGGTGACACTGAGCCAAATTTATTCACACTCATAGTTTCTCACTTATCACCATTTTTTTTATTTTATTTAGTCATTATAAATGAATTTATAAAAAAGGGTTTAGTGCTTGTAAATCAGTTTTTCGTTTTGGTAAAAATTTTTGATTTCATATTTTAATTGAATTGCTTTATTTTATAACCTAATAAATTCTGAATTAAATACAAAGTATGGCTTACAAACAAAAATGATTTCAACGACCATCACCTTGCTGAGATGAAAAATGCTTGAATCTTTTCATCAATTTTTTGAGATTAAGAATGTGTTATATCATATTTCATATTCAAAGAAAAATAATTCAACTTTGAATGACAATTTAATTTTATTATTTAGCTTAAGATTAAATATTATCGTGTCAAGCGATAAAATTGATACAGATTTTGGAATTTTCTTCTATTATTTGCGAAACTTTATGCACTTTATCACTCGCAACGGTTTTGCCTTCTCGTCACTGATATTTCGTTTTGTTGCCTTGCCAAGAGCATCACAAAGCAGTCGTAAATGTGTGCCAAATAATTGCTTGTTATCTTCTATTCTTCCTATGCTTAATGCTAAAACTGTTTGCGCGTAATCTAACATTTTGATTTCTGTTGCTTTTTATTTTTCTACATGAAACATGCAAGACGCATGCCTTTTCACGCGCATAATATTTTCGACGTAGAAAATTGAAAAGCAATCATTTGTAAATGAATGTTGTTTGAAATGACGTTCGTCGACAAGCAGAAAAAAAAATAATTAAGAAGCTGGCATAACCAAAAGCTCAAACGTGAATAGAACTGCCTGAAGGAAAGCTCAAAAACTTCCTTTCAAAGAGGAAATTAATAAAGCTTGAATTTTATTTTTCAAAGAAACCTTTTTCAGTTTTTGTTTGTTTTGTTTTTGGAAGCTTATGATTTTTTTATGAAATATCAGAGAAACATTTGAATAAAATTGCTTCAAAAAATCATTGAAAGAATTGAAACTTTCTACCACTCTTGATATTATTTGAAACCGATTTTTTAATATTCAACATAAAATTGAGTGCAAAACTCTAATTTGCATCAGTCTTTTTGCTAAATTTAAAGTTTTATTTGTATTTATTATCTTTTATTCCAGTTAAGATTTTCAACAATACGGATTTATATTAAAAAAGAGACAATTTTGAATTGTAAATAAAAAAAGGTACAACTGTAGCTGAAAAGCTGATGCAATGACGTATGCTTTACGTTTCATTTAACTTTTTTGTCTAGATTTGTACTCATGTTCAAAGTTATGATGTTCAAATATTACGAAATATTCTAGTAAAACCCAGTGAAGAGCATTGTTAACATTGATTTTTGCATACTTCAGTTACTAAAATGCATTAAAGCCTCTTAAAAGAGATTTAAGCCGTTTATTAAAATCTAAAGGATGTCTGCAAAAATATTTGCGAAAAGCAGCTAAAAGAGGGTCATTGACAAAAATATTTCAATTTTAGAAATTTCATTCACTATTCCAAGTTTTAGAGAAAGTTTTGTTGAACATTTTTTTACTATTTTAATATCATGTTTTACGTTTTTTATTTTTAAAATAATATTTTCCAAAGTTTTATGAACGATATTAAAAGCACTGCTGTTGACAATATATTGACGTTGAACAAGAACAAAATAAAAAATTATTGCGCAAATCTCAACAATTTTTTTCTATTTTCTTTTTCGTTGTGTATGATGTTATTTTGTTATCAAAAGTGAAAACTCCCGCGAACTTGACGAGTAGCAAATATCAAGACATCTATTCATTCAATAAGCTATATTGTAAATAAGAAAAAGATCCTTTAGTATCAAATTTATTTTATGAATTTTATGAGAGGATGTATCGGTAGACACTTTTATAAGCTGGTTATTCTGCTCACTGCCAATTTAAATTTTTCTATAATTTATTTTTGCAATAAAATTGATTAAGGATTGCAAAAGTATGCAATTTAACAATAAAAAAGAAAACTACGAGACGAAAAAAATGTTTGTGCTTGGTTACACAAATTATTTCGCTCTGTTTCTCTTTCTCCATTTCCTTATCAATTGCTTTTATATTTAAATAAAATTACTTTTTTAATATCATCGCAAATTTATTTCGATCAATTAGATGATAAATATGTGGAGATTCCAATATGGTTGAAGAAAACCACTAAATTTTAATTAAACACTTTTAATTATTAATTTAGATGTTTATTTTCATTAGCGGAAAATGTTTTATCTTAAACCTTTTTAATCATAATTTTATTTTCAGATACATTGGATACGGATTGCTCGAAGATACGAAAACAAATTTAACTGTGCAATCAAACGAAACACTCGCCTTGAGCAAAACATTTGTTTTCGCCTCGATGGTCGAAAAATGGCAACAGTGTTGTAACGAAGCGGTGAAATGCTGCCACAAACATCTCTCGATTCACGAAAAACATCGCATGAATGTGTGTCCTAAAACATGGGACGGATGGACTTGCTGGGAAAATGATACACCAACTTCATTTGTGACTACCAAACCCTGTCCTTCTCATATATACTGGAAAATGGATGCTCCTCCGTGTACTGGTGAGCAAAGTTTCACCGCAGTTTTCTCATATGAAAAATTAAAGCAGTTTTAAATTTTCAACTTTGCGCTTTTCATTTCTGAGAGTTTAAATTCTCATTTATTCTTTTTCATTTCGCTAAAAGTGAACAAAGCAAATGTTATTTACATCTTACTTCTTATTAAAGATGACGACATTAAAAATAGTATAAAAGTTTGCTAAAAATCCAATTTCACCCTAAATTTAATTACACATATTACGCTTCCTTTTTCATTTTAAAGTTTGCTTCATTCAAAATTTAAGCGAAAAAAGTTTTCTCTACCAAATCACATTCGAAATTAAAATAAATGTGAAAAGCAAAGTCATTTTGGCATCATAAGTTATAATAAGATTTTCATCTTCCTTAAAAGGTTATGTGGTGAAAGAATGTGATGAGAGAGGAGAATGGTTTAAAAAAGAAGGCAGAGAATGGAGCAACTACATCAATTGCGCGCGTGATGATGTGAGTAGCACTTAATTGATATTTTTGCTTCTCTTATGAGTAAAACTTTCTCACTATTCCGAATTAAATTACAGATTTATTTACGACGGCATTATTACTCGATCGTGCTGCATCTAATATCAGTAGCGTTCATCGTTCCAGCTCTTTTCATTTTCAATTACTTCAGGTGAATAAATATTTATTAAGTTATTGATAAGAAGTTTTATCTTTTTTCATCGCAAGCTACTTACATTTTCATGAAAATATATATTTCCTCATTTTAGGCATTGCAAAATAAAATTTTCAAAATGTCACTTCTCATAGTTTCTTTAGTAACAGCTACGTAACTTGCATATATTTCGTATTCAACTTTAGCTAATGTTTTAATTATTAACATCTTATTTTGCGTGTCCAAATAATACCTCATTCGAAACCATGCTTGTCACAATATATTTAAGTATTCAGATTAATTTGATTTAAGAGACGTGAGATATGCGAGTACTTGAAGCATCTGTAGTTCACAATTTGGAAAAGAACTGATTGAAATGACAACGTTGTTTTATTTTTATGATTTACTTTTTGAGAACCTCCTTTACAAATGATTCGTGCAAAAGAAAAGTTCTCTTCGATCAGTTAATTTCATGATCGATGCATCAAGTCACGCAAAATCAAACTTAGTGAAATTTAAACAATTAACTACATTCGAGTTAACAAAAATCTTCCTGTAATCTCTAAGCATTACATAAACTTAACACACTCTCAATCTCATAAAATAAGAAAATTGTTTGAACGTTCGGGCATACAATATTTTCACTGTTGTTGAGTTTCTTCGTTTTCTACTTCGATTTGTTTATATTGATTGAACATATGTTAAGTCTATCGAAATCTTACAAATTAGATTTTTGATTTTTGTGTTTCTCAATTTACTGTCAATTCAAAAAGATTGCAAGTAATCGTCTTTCTTGCAATGCACAGCTTCACAATGCAAGTTTCTTCCAGCCTTCGCTTTATAAGCACTACAAGAAAGCCGAAGACCTGCAGTCATTATTGTTTTTGCTGTATCTGTGTACAATAATGGAAAGATTATTTTAATCTAGAGTATCTTCAAAAAGCACCAAAACAAACTGTTATAAAATTTTATTTCTTATTTAAATATTATTTTTTGATTGAGTTATTTATTTTTAAATATGTGCCTTTAATCACAAAAATGAAAAATCATTTTCAACTTATGTTTTTTTAACGATCATCGTCGTAATCTGTCTGAAGAAAGCATCGAAAAGCTTTTGTTAATTTTAACTTATTTTTGCTGTCAAAAGATAGTGAAATTATGCAATTTGATTAAAAAACTTGATTTTTTGAGCACATATTTTTCATTTTTTAGCACTTATCTCATCAGATATTTTAGTCAATTTGAGCACATAAATTTCTGTCTCTACTGATAAGATAGCAAATTAATATGTATGAAGCTATTTGTGCAGTGGTGTTCAATAAAATCTTTTCACTTCATTTGAAAATTGCTTTATTGCAAAGCAATAGATTGAGATTTTATTGATCACGAGTGTACAACCATTCAAAATAAAATGTTTCCATTATCGAAAGTCAGCTTAACTGCAAAGCAACTTTTACGAAACGCGTAATTCATTCCGCAGTTTTGTAGTTAAGTTCATTTTTTTAAATTCGAAATATTTTATGTTGAATCGGCGTAAATGAAAACATTTCATTGTGAAGTGAAACTTTTTTCTGTAAATAGTAGTACCTAAATTGATTTCAAATAACATTCTTTTACACTTTTACTTTCTCACTTTTACCTAGTTTATAAAGCCAAATCTTCTCAAAAGAAGATTTATAGTTCATTGATATAAATAGTTTCGCTCAATAAAATTCACTATCGGTATCTAAGTTTGGTTCTATCAAGAACAAAAATGAAAATTCACTCACTTGTAAGAGATTATTTGCAGACACGACATCAGCTCTATTTCAATGTTTTGATGTCAACAATAAAACTCGCTTTGAAAGCAAAATTGAACACTATTCAAACATAGCGTGTTTACAATACAGCGTTACCTAAAAAATTTGTGAACATTGCAACAAAATTAAGTTTTTTCTTTCTATTCGCTTCGATAATGCAAAGTAAACAATGAAATTAAAGTTTATTGAGAAAACAGTGTTTACGCAAAAGTAAGTTTCTAAACAAGTGGAAAGTAATTGATAAAAATCAAGTGACATTTTCGCCGATTTTTAACAAGTAAACGTCAAAAAAGTTTGCGATAATTTAATCTTCTTTATTGCAGGCAACTGTCGTCCACACCTCGAATCAAGCTTCACAAGCATCTTTTTACCTCGCTGCTGCTGTACTCAATTTTGACAGCGCTTTTAAAGCTGCATATGCTATCGGAAACAAAGGACACATTTGATAATGAGCCAGAGTCATTCGGCAAATACTATTGTCTCTTTCTTTCGCTCTCATTGCGCTACTTTCGATCGACTACTTATTTGTGTATGTTCAACGAAGCTTTCTATTTGCATCGATTGATAAGTAAAGCATTCAAACAGCCGCGATTGAAGCCCTTAATCATTCTTGCTTACGGAGTTCCATTTATTACAACACTTTTATACACCATTTGTAGATTTATCTCCTCTTATGATTATTTCAACGAGAAAAACACAGTTCAAAATGAGATCTCAATTAGAATTGTAAATGAAGATTCTTGTTGGCTCTTGCCTTCCGTTAGATATTGGAATGAATTAATAATCAACGGCCCAAACTTAGCAATATTAATTGTAAGTATTTCAACCACTTTCTTACACTAACTTCTCTACAAACGAAATCAGGTGAATTTCGTTTTTTTGATTTCGATGCTCAGAGAAATATATCGTAAGGCGCTCTCAGTACCATCAAATAATTCAACTCCTTCGCATCCACAAAGAAATCTTATTCGAGCACCGAGTTCTCCATCCAATTCTACTCCGACTGGAAGCAGTTTGCTTGTCTCACTCAGAGCCGCAAGTTTACTTCTACCTCTTTATGGACTCCATTATCTTTTCATTGTTTATCGCCCAGATATAAGGTATAAATCTTTGAAAAGTAAAAATGAATTTTGAGTTTACTTTTAGTGTTTGTTGGCTTTCTGAAACCTACCATTACGCTTCATTAACTCTTGATGGATTGCAGGCAACTCTTGTGTCGATTTTGTTTTGTTTCACTAATAATGAAGTAAATATGCTCATTTACATATTTATTTATTATTCAAACAACTTAATTCTTTTAATCAGGTCCGTCAACTGATTAAACGAGCTTTATGTGGAACACGAGATCAAAGCGTCTACTTAACCGAAGTAATACACGCTCCTCATTGAAACAGTCGACAATGTCAAAAATCGTTTATTTTATCATTTTATCAAAGCGAATCCTTGCGTTATTTTAAGTGAAAAAAGAAAAATTATAAAAAATAAAAAATATTCTCTAATCTGTTTAAATATGACTGGTAAATAGCTTGAAAATAAAACTTTTTTTCATCGTGAAAAATGGATTGCAAGAATGAGATAAGCTAATATGAAAATTTTTAAAGTTTAAACTGCACTACAATTGAAACAAATTGATCTGTCATTTTGAAACATGATCAAAGGTTTATAATTGAGTAAAGTTCTCATTTTTCATTCCTTTTGCTTGCGACCATTTCTTGTAAAGTTTTTTAATTATTAAATCTCGTTATAACTATAACTTTTGTAAAGTAAAAGTTTGGGACGTAAATATAGCCTCACCTCTTTTAATGAAAATACCGTGCGAAAAACCTGATTGTTGCCTTTTCTGAATACGATTATATTGAAGGTTCAAACAGATTAAACGATTACCGAAGGCTGATTCTGATTTTGACTAAATTTTAGCTTCTTTTTTGATCGGTCCATCTTTGCGCTTTTCCAGGTGGTAAAAAAATACGAAAGTCTTTATTTGAAATTCTTCAATTTTTGTCAATCAATTTTTAAAAAAATTAAGTTTCAAATCGTCATATTCTACTAAAACATATTCAAGCATTCATTTTACTATTCTACTATTCTATTTTTTGATATGATTTGAGTCAATTCTTTACTCGTAGTAAAAGTTATTATTGAAGAGGATGTAAAATCGTCTATGTTTCAAGTATTCGAACAAATCTTTTTGCAAATATAAGCTCGGACGCATTTTTGACGATAAAGTGTAAGTGATTTTCGGAGAAATTATTAAAGATTTTCAAGTAAAATTGCTTTTTTCGAATCATTTGAAAAAATTTTACTCTAAGAAATAACTAAGATTTCAAATGGAGCTTTTCAGTGAATATTTAGTGAATTATCTTTTATTTAAAACCTCAGTTTTATTGCTGTATTCATTTTGCTTTCGAAAACGAGTTTCATTTGTGAAAAGTTGTGTTCCGCACGTGTATTATTGTTAGATAAACGCTTTTACATATTTTTTAAATAAAAATCAATTCATTGTTTTCTTTTTGGTCACTTTTCTTTCAAAAACGACTGAATCGATTTATTCAGAAAGGCTTCATCCAACAATATGCATTTACATTGTTAAACCCCATTCTTAATAAATCTATTCAATAATTCGTCTTGAAGAAGTGAAATCGAAAATTGCGCGCGTCTCAAATAAACTGCGCCCATCTCTTAAAAACTTTCCAAGTTTAAGCAGCTCGTATTCCCATCTCTTGTGAGAATATCTCAACAATTTTTACTGATTGATGTCTAAATGTTTTTCGGTCGAAATCTAAAGAGTTGGTTCTAGTTAATTCAGGATCAAAAAATCAGGTTCAAGTGCCAATCAAATAAGGGTCATCGCATCGCTTCTCTCTTACTTTTTTTTATAAACAAGCAATGGCTTCTTTCAAAAAATGGTATAAAACATCTCACTTAGATTGTTAAATTTTAAAGATTTAAAAAAAGACTATTCGAGAAAAAAATGGTGAATCACTTGTCCACGAAAGAAAAAAAAATTCTCAATTTTCAAATTAATTTCTTCATAAATGAATTTTTAAAGTTTTGCATCCTCAAGTGAATTAAAAAAATGGATAAAGTCAAGAAAAAGTGTCATTTAAGTTAATTTTGTGATAAAAATAGTTTATTCATAATTTAAAAGCATTACTCTTTCATTTTTCATAAAATTAATTAATGAAGTGGAGAAATGAGGAATAAATAATTTCTTTTGTCAAACTTAAAGAATTAAAATTTTTTATCTCACATTTTATTCTATTCAAAAATTGAGATTACGTCGATTTTATGAAAATCGTAAGAAAGCAAAATTCGCGCGTGAAAAGATAAAACCTGCCGTGTTAAACTATGAAAATTTACATTAATTCAAAATAGTTTACAAATCAGAATTAAAAGTTATGAGTTAATAAAAATTCTTTATTTTAATTTTCAATTGCTTGTGAATGAATTTTCCCTAGAAGTTTTTCACTAGTTGAAAAGTTATAAGCAACTGATTAAAGAAAAAAATTTGTTAAAGTCGGTAAAAATTTTAAACTAATAACCTTTTATATTGAAACGGTGTGAAACTATAGGATAAATCTACCCACTATCATAAATTTTAAAAGTGTCCTTTGTATTTTAGTGTTGATACAGTTCACAAAAAATAAGAGAAATATATAAAAATAACTAAATATAATAAAAACTAAGGTTAGGTATGACATGAAAATGTACTTACGCATGCCGAATAGTTATCATATATGGTATTTTTAAATATGAACACTCGCTCATCATAATTCATAAAGGCCCGCATGGCCAAAAAGAACCGGAGTGATTGCGGGCGAAATGTCGGTTATAGTTATAGGCCGAATGGCCCTGATTTCCTTCTTTGCCAATGTCCCGGTTGAACCCTATCTCTGCCGTGCAGAGATAGCAGACCAGACACTTTGACCCTCAGATGTTTGGCAGGGGGGCTCAAAAAACCGCTCGGCATGCTCAGTTAAAAAATATAACATAATATAAAATTTACAAATACAAGCAATTAAACGGAATGTCAAAAGACATTTTCTCGTTGTGTATCGATGAACAGATGAATTTCATAGTGCATTGGTTGTCTGCAGGTAATTCGAGCGACGTGGTGCGTACTCCACCGAGTGGGGTTGTGGAAATCCTTCAATTTCTCAAAATTCTACTCTGCTTGGCCAGATCACAGCAGAAGTCTGTCGAATCAAGACCGAATTGGAATATGCACAAAGCGACATCCGCGTCTACAGCATGCCTATTCGACATCAATAATTTTTTTCAATTCATTTAATCGTAACATTTATTTTTTACTTATAATTTTAATCATAACATTTTTATTATTGTGCGTAATGGCTCTACCTTTTAAAGAGGGAGAAAGCGAGGTGTGAAACGTTAGGATAAACCTTCCCACTATCATCATTTAAAAAATGTCCTTTCATTCTTTTTTCTTCCTTAACTTCTAAAATCCTATCTGACATACAGCTTCGGAAAGAAAATTTGGAAAGAATCGATCCATTATTATCTTATCCGACAAAAATGTATCAATTTTTATCAGGGGTGTCGATAAAATTTAAACCTGATGTAACAAGTAAATTTATCACTCTATGAAAATTAATGTTGAAACGAAATGCAAAATGCCTCTTAATTTTGAGGAAACACGCATTTTAATTGTGGTGCTTTTTCATTTTGGTTTCACAATAGAAGAGGTCAGTGAAGCCACTAATGCTAGTGTAAAAACTGTAAAACGTTGGTTAAATCGGCATGCTGAGAGCGGTAACATAAAATCAATGCAAGAAGTGGTCGCCGACGAGAAACAAGTGTAAGCAACGACTTCTTCTTTCGGTTGAAGACCCGTGGAGGTATGGTTTTCTATCTATCGTGAGTAAAAAATTGAGTTAAATGTCGGTGAGAGAACGGTGCGCGATAGATTAGCTGAATACGACCTAAAGGTATAACGTGCTGTTAAAAAGGAAATTTTGCGAGATTGCCACAAAGAACAGCGTATTTTTTCACTCAAATCTACTCTAATTTTCAACATTAAGGCACAACAGTATTTGAGACGAATTGGAAAAGTTAAAATAAAATAACAACTAAGCGAAAATGAAGAATGAAAATAATTTTAAATCGCTTTTAGTATATTGAGACGTGCCCTTACTTTTCACATCTCCATCAATTGATAATAGGACAAATTTTCTTTTCGAATCTGTATTTATGTCCTTTCCTGAATCTCAAACTTTTTTACACACTATATGCTCACTTTTCCTGAGGGCCCTTGCCTTTTTTCCATTTTCTATATTTAATCTTTTATGTTTTTTATAATTGTTGTAATAATTTTTAATAAGTTTGACAATTTTTATTGCCACAGATGTTTCTTACACTTTTGTGTTCCTTTCTCTCACCATATATCAGACTGATTGTTAGTATAAAAACCGATCGCACGAAGTTTCTTGGCTTCTTTTCTTTCTCATGTTCACCGAACTCATTTTTAATAAATTTTTTCTAGCTTTGGTGTTTGTGCTTTCTGTGACTCAGACGTTACAATATTTTTTGTCTTATTTTAATTGTGTAAAATAAGTCATTTTTTAAGCAGAGGTTACGTTTCATAGACCACTATCTTCTTCAGACCTCAGAAAAGTGTTTCTTTAAATTTAGTGAGCCTCTTTTTGCACTTGTTTACGTAAAAGGGTAAAATTGAACCATATGTTTAAAGCAAAAAAATTCAACAAGTTTTAAATTGATGCCGTTATGTGATTTACACTTAAAAATCCGTAAAATTCCATAAAAAAATTGTTGGACGTATCATAAAGATTTCGTATCATGTGTTTCGTAATTAGACGAAGGCGTTTTACACAATAAAAAATTAAAAACATGCATCATTTTATACACAATAGTTTTAATTTATGCAATTATGCAAAATTAACTTTTTAATACAATAATAATATAAAGGCCATTTCTAATTTCAAATTGTCAATTTTGTCGGTGATCAAACTATATAATTTTGACTATAGACAAATGAATAGCTATCGATGTCACAGCTTGTAATATGAGCAAATTTAAATTATTCTAGTTTAAAATCACAAAAATATTCTAAATAATATAGTGAAACTTCTCAGCAACGGTCAACTATGGTTAAAAAACTAGTTTTTATTGGTGGGGGGTCATTTAGGAGAAAACAATGTCAAGTGAATTAACTTAGAAAGATATTTCATTTTAGCGGCTAAAGAAAGTGGCCATTTAATTGTGGCATTTACGGGAGATATTATTGATTTTGTTACCGGATCTCCAGAAAGAGATTTTTCAAAAGCTTTCTGCCACTAGCAAAAGTCCATAGAAAATTTAAGTTGCTTTTGTACAAAAACTCAATGCAGAACGATATATAAGAGAACCTGATACTTAATTGCCATGGCTTTTAAGTTATTACTTGAGCACATACGGTTACTAAAGTAAACTTAAAATTTGTTATTAGGTGTCAAGATTGTCAGTAAGTTTGAAATAAATGAGTGAAACTCTAGACATCATAGAGGTCTTTTCTGTTTTTAAATTAATTTCCTCATCGAGATGCGGTTTCAATTATTCCAAAGGTACAGAAACTTGTTGAGATATGTCGCAATCGATTTTTAGGCGAATTACAATGTGAAATTTAATATTTGTCAATTTTTACTACCTTTTTTAATATTGCCAAGTCTAAAAAAGCAACATGCATATCATCTTAATGAGGATTGAATCAATGTGATCTTATCTCATAATTTAATCATTTTGAAAGGGACATAATCAATGAAAAAGGAATTCGAAAGCCGTTTCGTTATTGAGAGACACTCAATTAAATCTAGAGTGACAGAAAAAAGGAAATTTGAGAGTTTATATCAAACTCGCCTCCATTCTAATTTAATCTTTCATAAAAAAGATTTTAAGTTTTCACATTTTTCTCCCTCTGCTCATTTCGTTTAATATATTGAATTTTTTCATTGCGAAACATTTTATAGATTTATATAGACTTACAAGTAAACCCCAATTGAATTCGAAATTACTTTTATTGAAAAATTCTTTGGAAAAGCTCTTTCTTTAACAACTTTTGCGTCCAAACTTTAGGACATTCGTAAACTTATCAATAAATTCAATTGACACAAAACACATTTTTATATCATTTAAAAAGCTTTTTCGCAATGCAGTTTAACATACTTTCAAGAGTAGTTATTTACTTGAATCAATTATTATCTCTCCTTCACTTAATTTAATTGTTTATTAAGCAAATTTATACATTAACGAAAATATGGATTCAAACCTGACAATAAAGCTCGTTATGTTTTAATAAATATACTTATAAAAGAAGAAAATTGAAAAAATTTAAAAATATTTTAAATTTGTCTTCATGCTTTGAAAATTTCATAAAAATATAAGCAATAACGCTTCAAAATAAAATTTTATCATTCTTCTCGAAAATTTGTCAAATATTTTCGAAATATTTTTGGAAATCACTCGCAGAGAAGCAATAACTTCCTAAAGATTGTGAATTCTTTGAAAATTTTATCTTTATTTCTGTTAAAGATTGAAAAGTATTTTTAACTTTTCAAAAATGAATACATCGTTTATTTAATTCAACATTTAGTGTATAGTCTTAACCTGCATTTTTCATCGGGATTTAAAATACATAAACTAAAATACAATAAACAACACAATTTTTTAATTTATAATTTAAATTGTGACGGTCAGGCTATTCGTTAGTTCTGTTCGATGAAGCACGCAACGGTTTTAAGATAAGAAATACTTTATTGGAATGATCTCAAACACAATGAATGTATTACAAGCACGATGAAATGGAATACATGGTTGAAAACTGATTAGTGACTCTGAGAGTGGAGCGCTAGGCGCTTGGCTACTCTGCAGTGGTTGAGTATGAGGATCGCGTTGTAAGCGATTGAAGACTGTCGCACTGCTGTGTGTGAGGCAGGCGTTTTTATGTGTTGAAAGTTTCAAAGGTTGAAACTATGCTGAAGTGCAATCTCGAGAGCGACTTCCAAGAGTTGAATCGCAGACCAGGTGGTCTGAGTGTGTGTGTGTGTGTGTGTGTGTGTGTGTGTGTGTGCACGCCACAAAGTAAAGTTTGATTCTTCAATTTTTCAAAAAAAAAAATTTAGTGAAAATAGCTGCTCAAGTCAGTGACTAAAAAAATTATTATAATCGAGTGTGAATGCGTGATATTCATATTTATCTTTATTGAAAAACTCATTTATTTCTTAATAGAGCACAGAAAAATTATTTTGATTTAGCAAATACTTTTGTTAAGATCATCTTCCATCGAAATTGATAATTTTAATTCTTCATGTATTACTTATGATTTCAACTTCATTTTTTGTGTTTGTATTAATATTTAAATTATTAAATCATTTAAATTATAATCGATCATTGCTCATTTTTGAAGGATAAAATTTAATTTCAAAAGGGTAAATTCATGTTAGCGTAGAAGAATCCTTGTTGCGTTTGCTAGCATTTAAAATTCTTCAATCATAATAAATTCTGAATAAAAGAATTATATCATAAGTATATTGTGTTTGTTTGTTTTTTTTTACATTTGCAAACGTGAAGAAAGCTCATTTTTGTTAAAGATCAATTAAGGGATTTGTGTAAAGATCAAAGCCTCAAAACACAAATTAAAAAGAAACGTCGATTATTTTCTACACATTCTTTCTAAAAATACGATTTAATTTTTACAAACTCACACACTTGCAACAGAAACTTTAGACACTTGAAAATGTTCCATAATGTTTATTTAAATTCTTTGTAAAATATAAAGTTTTTAATTAATTTTTTTTTCAAATATCAACAGAAAAAAAGGAATCTAAAAGTTTTTGGCAAAATGAGGAAAAGCAAAGATGAATTTAATTCAATGTCAAAATAAGCACTTAGCTGTCTTCAATGTTCTTTTTGATTTTATCACTTGTCAAACAAACCTAAAAATTAAAAAGTTTTGTTTACATAACGTTCAATTGGTATTTACCCTCTTTTCAACTGTCTAGTCAAACAAAAAATTTTTTCTTACATTTGAGCACTAAATAATAATCAATAGTACCGATTTAAAGCTTAATGGGTACGTTCGATATCAACATTGCGTCAAAAGAAAAAATTTTCAGATAAATTATTATTGACGTTTCTAATGTTTTCAATGAAGAGAAAGAATGGCTTTGTGGTCATTTACGATAATTAACGAATGTTTTTTTTAGTTGATATTTCGTAGAAATTGATGAAAAGTTGCGTGTTGACCGATAATTTCGACAAAACCATTCGTGAAAAAAATAATCAATTTGAGAAATGAATGAATACTGACAATTGAAGCATTTCAAAATTTCATTCATTTAGATTCACGCATGGCTTATATCTCAGGAGAAGGAAACGCTTTGAATTATTCCACAGCTTTTGCAAGAGCTGTGATTTAATCATAAAAAAATAAAATAAAATTTTAAATGTACTATCGTCGACAGAAAAAAGTTTCCTACAGCTAAAAGAACACTTCACTGCATTTTATAAAACGTCACACTGGACATGCTTAATTTTCATTTATTTAAACAAAAACGTGATTTCAAAGCGGTGTCTCATTTAAATCGTTTTTGTATTAATGCAACAGTGTTCAGATACGACGAAAATTAAAATTATTGAATTAAAGGCTAAGAATGAATCAATAGTAAATATTTCGCGTAACGTCAGTTTTTCTCTTATGACAGTGCGAAAGTGGTTAAAAAGGTCGCAAACAGAGGAAACAATCAAATGTAAAAATGTAAGTGTTCTCGAAATAGAATAATGCATATTGTGTGATACGCAGTGAAGTATTCA
>NCKU01002712.1:0-17899 GCA_003675995.1 Dinothrombium tinctorium | reverse complement strand
AAAATGTATTTCTTTTACCCAACAATGTAAACTTTTCTCTTTCTTTGAGTGTACCATGCATCGAATGAGAATCATTAAATACATTAAATATTTTTTATGCAAATTAACGCATTTTTGATTAGAAATTTGAATTTTTAAAATAAAAATTGCATCAAAATTCTTTTTTTTGTTTTGTTTTTTTGCACTATGTTTTGAATAAATCATCGAAAACCAAAATACAGTTTTAGAAAAATATCAGTTACCAATTGAGGGAGATACGCTAATATTTTTAAACTAACGGTTTTAAAATATAAATTTATTTTTAAATAAATTCTACATTCTTTCATTGTTGCGCTTATAAATGGCAAAAACAAATTGTTTTCTTCTAATTATTTTTTTGGTTCTATTGCGACATTAAAGTAAATCTATATAAATATGGACCTTAACCGCATATGCTATTCAAATGAAGATCTCAGAGGATTAAAAAAGGGTTCAAAAGAGCAAGCGAAGAGAAAATGTGAAAAGTTGTGGTTAAAACGTTTCGATGAAAGATTCAAGACCGAAAGACGCACACATAAACCCTTGTATCACAGAAATGAAATGAGATCTAAGCAATTCCTTGTGTACATGTTGCAACATTTATAAATTCTTTAATCACCGAATGAAATTAATTACGGACTCAAAGTCTTAAATTTTTTATAATAAAGTTTAAAGTTTAATATCATTAAAAAGAGTAACGCCACCATAACAATCTATAACAGATTGCACTTTGACGGCATAGAAGACATGGTCAAGTTTAACAATTCAGGTTTACAAGTTGCATAGAACTGTCGCATTAATTCATTCTCATCATTTTTTCCTTTTTTTTACTGTGAATCGGTAAATGTAAAAAATTTATATTCTTTTACCCAAACATTATCACTAAAACTAATGGTCATCTCTTCATGTGGTAAAACGATCACGAAAAGTTGGTTCACAGAGTCTTTCTTTCATTATACTTACTCTTTGAACTGCACTTTTTTACAAAGTTTTTTATGTTACGAGCCTCTGAATATTGAGCTAGCTACTTATTTACCGTTCTAACTGCGAAAATAGCCTCAATCTTTCCAATGAGAAAGAGAGCTTGAAAAAATTAACAATAAAAGTGTTTATCTCTCCTTAACATGAAGTCATCGAAAGTGAGTTTATTTCGAATGAAACTCGAATTTATTTAACTCAATTGAAACACACTTTATTGAATTTTCTAAATGAGTTTCAATTTTATCTAGAATTCTGAAAACTAATGGCAATTTTTTTCGATACTGCGGATGGCTTTTTAAAAATTTTTGATATTTTCATTTTCTATTATAATAATTACTAGTCTTCCTATTTTATATAAAAATTGGTTTAATCACAGGTGATGCAATTCTACCTATCTTCGCTTGTTTTCTTTCATCTGTAGGTAGTACTTGAAATTCTTCGACTCTTTCACAAATAACATGAAAACAAACATTTACGCACTATTTCTATGCAAATATAAACTTAAGCGCTTTATCACAATTTTGCCAGTACAGCAAAGCATTCTTTATTTCGTTAATTATATAGTAGAAACAACACGCCTCGTCAAACAAAAGAAGCGAACTCTTTCCTAAGGTTTTACCGTAAGTAAAGTATTATGTTCGCAAACTTTCGAGAGAAATTTTTGTTCGAAGCCTTATCTTCTCCGCTTTATTGATTTGGGAAAACACTATTTCGCCATTTTTTGTTTGCATATGTTAAATCGTACGATTGTTTGCTTTTTTGCTTGGATCGAACGAAGTTATTTTACTCGTGAGTATAATGTTAGATTTGAATTTATGTGTTTTTCGACTATTTGTCACAAGAAAAACATTTATTGCCAGCGTTCATCTAAAACATTGTTGAATTTTCTAAATTATCTGCCAGTGTAAATCATTTAAAGAAA
Organism: Dinothrombium tinctorium; assembly: GCA_003675995.1. Classification (NCBI taxonomy): domain Eukaryota; kingdom Metazoa; phylum Arthropoda; class Arachnida; order Trombidiformes; family Trombidiidae; genus Dinothrombium; species Dinothrombium tinctorium. The sequence goes on along the minus strand of NCKU01002712.1, from coordinate 15,978 downwards.
TTGATTTGGAAAAGTTTTTGAATTTTTTTTTGTGAAACTGAAACAGATTGAACTGTTTTTTCTATTACTTCAACTCTTTTGCTTTTTTAATCACTTTTTCAACACAAACTTTTCAAAAAAAATTGGGACTTTACCATCAATCATCCTCATCGATACTAACTTTTGAATCGAATCGTCGTGTCAATTGATCGCATCTCGGTTATTTATAACACTTGTCATTGCTTTTTGTCGAGATTTGTAGAAAGAAAGAATTTGAATTAAAAGAGTAAATTCATTCATGATAGATCAAAACAGGATACCATTTTGCTTTTGATTTAGAGCATATCTTTTACATTTCTTTTTAGACACTGTTGCTCAGCGACATAAGTATCTCGGTTAATGATATCGGAACAGATATTAAAAACTAAATATTTTACTTTATTTTTCTTTAATTAGAAATACCAAAATAGAATTCATAATTTTGAATCTCACAGAAACATTTGCATATGAAAATAGACGCAGTTGTACTACTCTCGGCATAAAAAGTAAAAATTTTTCTCTAAAATTTGCTTTTTGTTTTTTAATTTCTTTGTCAAGAGAAGATTGTTTTTAATATTGTTAATGATTATGCTTATTGAACATAGATAATTTAGTTCAAAACTTGAGACAACTTTGCGTAGCTTGTCCGTTTTCTTTCAAATGTTTTGCAGCACATATTTTGTGAGGTGCACGCTTGTCACAACATACGGCTTCAGCAATATTCAGTGTATGAAGTGTCACAAGCATAAATTTTCGTACTTTCTCTCTTTTCAATAACAGCAAACGAGCATCATTTCGTCTAACGCCAACGCGATAGCAATACTTGTTTATAAAAACAAGGTGTCCTGAGCATATTTGAGCCTTTTGTCACACATTCGCATGTTTGCAACTTTATTCTTTGCTACACTCTATAGGAGCTCGGCATAACTTGTATCTCATTTACCACGTGTCTCATCGACATCTACACGAGTATTTTCGATGCTTTCGTAGTTTTTGTCATACTCATCAATTTGTGTACTTCTCTCGACAAGCGCTTGCTGTACATATTTGTGTTATTTTGTACTAAATAATAAATTCGAGTTTAACAGTAATATCCGTTGCGTACCACTCGAGCCTGAATTCTGGTGACACTGAGCCAAATTTATTCACACTCATAGTTTCTCACTTATCACCATTTTTTTTATTTTATTTAGTCATTATAAATGAATTTATAAAAAAGGGTTTAGTGCTTGTAAATCAGTTTTTCGTTTTGGTAAAAATTTTTGATTTCATATTTTAATTGAATTGCTTTATTTTATAACCTAATAAATTCTGAATTAAATACAAAGTATGGCTTACAAACAAAAATGATTTCAACGACCATCACCTTGCTGAGATGAAAAATGCTTGAATCTTTTCATCAATTTTTTGAGATTAAGAATGTGTTATATCATATTTCATATTCAAAGAAAAATAATTCAACTTTGAATGACAATTTAATTTTATTATTTAGCTTAAGATTAAATATTATCGTGTCAAGCGATAAAATTGATACAGATTTTGGAATTTTCTTCTATTATTTGCGAAACTTTATGCACTTTATCACTCGCAACGGTTTTGCCTTCTCGTCACTGATATTTCGTTTTGTTGCCTTGCCAAGAGCATCACAAAGCAGTCGTAAATGTGTGCCAAATAATTGCTTGTTATCTTCTATTCTTCCTATGCTTAATGCTAAAACTGTTTGCGCGTAATCTAACATTTTGATTTCTGTTGCTTTTTATTTTTCTACATGAAACATGCAAGACGCATGCCTTTTCACGCGCATAATATTTTCGACGTAGAAAATTGAAAAGCAATCATTTGTAAATGAATGTTGTTTGAAATGACGTTCGTCGACAAGCAGAAAAAAAAATAATTAAGAAGCTGGCATAACCAAAAGCTCAAACGTGAATAGAACTGCCTGAAGGAAAGCTCAAAAACTTCCTTTCAAAGAGGAAATTAATAAAGCTTGAATTTTATTTTTCAAAGAAACCTTTTTCAGTTTTTGTTTGTTTTGTTTTTGGAAGCTTATGATTTTTTTATGAAATATCAGAGAAACATTTGAATAAAATTGCTTCAAAAAATCATTGAAAGAATTGAAACTTTCTACCACTCTTGATATTATTTGAAACCGATTTTTTAATATTCAACATAAAATTGAGTGCAAAACTCTAATTTGCATCAGTCTTTTTGCTAAATTTAAAGTTTTATTTGTATTTATTATCTTTTATTCCAGTTAAGATTTTCAACAATACGGATTTATATTAAAAAAGAGACAATTTTGAATTGTAAATAAAAAAAGGTACAACTGTAGCTGAAAAGCTGATGCAATGACGTATGCTTTACGTTTCATTTAACTTTTTTGTCTAGATTTGTACTCATGTTCAAAGTTATGATGTTCAAATATTACGAAATATTCTAGTAAAACCCAGTGAAGAGCATTGTTAACATTGATTTTTGCATACTTCAGTTACTAAAATGCATTAAAGCCTCTTAAAAGAGATTTAAGCCGTTTATTAAAATCTAAAGGATGTCTGCAAAAATATTTGCGAAAAGCAGCTAAAAGAGGGTCATTGACAAAAATATTTCAATTTTAGAAATTTCATTCACTATTCCAAGTTTTAGAGAAAGTTTTGTTGAACATTTTTTTACTATTTTAATATCATGTTTTACGTTTTTTATTTTTAAAATAATATTTTCCAAAGTTTTATGAACGATATTAAAAGCACTGCTGTTGACAATATATTGACGTTGAACAAGAACAAAATAAAAAATTATTGCGCAAATCTCAACAATTTTTTTCTATTTTCTTTTTCGTTGTGTATGATGTTATTTTGTTATCAAAAGTGAAAACTCCCGCGAACTTGACGAGTAGCAAATATCAAGACATCTATTCATTCAATAAGCTATATTGTAAATAAGAAAAAGATCCTTTAGTATCAAATTTATTTTATGAATTTTATGAGAGGATGTATCGGTAGACACTTTTATAAGCTGGTTATTCTGCTCACTGCCAATTTAAATTTTTCTATAATTTATTTTTGCAATAAAATTGATTAAGGATTGCAAAAGTATGCAATTTAACAATAAAAAAGAAAACTACGAGACGAAAAAAATGTTTGTGCTTGGTTACACAAATTATTTCGCTCTGTTTCTCTTTCTCCATTTCCTTATCAATTGCTTTTATATTTAAATAAAATTACTTTTTTAATATCATCGCAAATTTATTTCGATCAATTAGATGATAAATATGTGGAGATTCCAATATGGTTGAAGAAAACCACTAAATTTTAATTAAACACTTTTAATTATTAATTTAGATGTTTATTTTCATTAGCGGAAAATGTTTTATCTTAAACCTTTTTAATCATAATTTTATTTTCAGATACATTGGATACGGATTGCTCGAAGATACGAAAACAAATTTAACTGTGCAATCAAACGAAACACTCGCCTTGAGCAAAACATTTGTTTTCGCCTCGATGGTCGAAAAATGGCAACAGTGTTGTAACGAAGCGGTGAAATGCTGCCACAAACATCTCTCGATTCACGAAAAACATCGCATGAATGTGTGTCCTAAAACATGGGACGGATGGACTTGCTGGGAAAATGATACACCAACTTCATTTGTGACTACCAAACCCTGTCCTTCTCATATATACTGGAAAATGGATGCTCCTCCGTGTACTGGTGAGCAAAGTTTCACCGCAGTTTTCTCATATGAAAAATTAAAGCAGTTTTAAATTTTCAACTTTGCGCTTTTCATTTCTGAGAGTTTAAATTCTCATTTATTCTTTTTCATTTCGCTAAAAGTGAACAAAGCAAATGTTATTTACATCTTACTTCTTATTAAAGATGACGACATTAAAAATAGTATAAAAGTTTGCTAAAAATCCAATTTCACCCTAAATTTAATTACACATATTACGCTTCCTTTTTCATTTTAAAGTTTGCTTCATTCAAAATTTAAGCGAAAAAAGTTTTCTCTACCAAATCACATTCGAAATTAAAATAAATGTGAAAAGCAAAGTCATTTTGGCATCATAAGTTATAATAAGATTTTCATCTTCCTTAAAAGGTTATGTGGTGAAAGAATGTGATGAGAGAGGAGAATGGTTTAAAAAAGAAGGCAGAGAATGGAGCAACTACATCAATTGCGCGCGTGATGATGTGAGTAGCACTTAATTGATATTTTTGCTTCTCTTATGAGTAAAACTTTCTCACTATTCCGAATTAAATTACAGATTTATTTACGACGGCATTATTACTCGATCGTGCTGCATCTAATATCAGTAGCGTTCATCGTTCCAGCTCTTTTCATTTTCAATTACTTCAGGTGAATAAATATTTATTAAGTTATTGATAAGAAGTTTTATCTTTTTTCATCGCAAGCTACTTACATTTTCATGAAAATATATATTTCCTCATTTTAGGCATTGCAAAATAAAATTTTCAAAATGTCACTTCTCATAGTTTCTTTAGTAACAGCTACGTAACTTGCATATATTTCGTATTCAACTTTAGCTAATGTTTTAATTATTAACATCTTATTTTGCGTGTCCAAATAATACCTCATTCGAAACCATGCTTGTCACAATATATTTAAGTATTCAGATTAATTTGATTTAAGAGACGTGAGATATGCGAGTACTTGAAGCATCTGTAGTTCACAATTTGGAAAAGAACTGATTGAAATGACAACGTTGTTTTATTTTTATGATTTACTTTTTGAGAACCTCCTTTACAAATGATTCGTGCAAAAGAAAAGTTCTCTTCGATCAGTTAATTTCATGATCGATGCATCAAGTCACGCAAAATCAAACTTAGTGAAATTTAAACAATTAACTACATTCGAGTTAACAAAAATCTTCCTGTAATCTCTAAGCATTACATAAACTTAACACACTCTCAATCTCATAAAATAAGAAAATTGTTTGAACGTTCGGGCATACAATATTTTCACTGTTGTTGAGTTTCTTCGTTTTCTACTTCGATTTGTTTATATTGATTGAACATATGTTAAGTCTATCGAAATCTTACAAATTAGATTTTTGATTTTTGTGTTTCTCAATTTACTGTCAATTCAAAAAGATTGCAAGTAATCGTCTTTCTTGCAATGCACAGCTTCACAATGCAAGTTTCTTCCAGCCTTCGCTTTATAAGCACTACAAGAAAGCCGAAGACCTGCAGTCATTATTGTTTTTGCTGTATCTGTGTACAATAATGGAAAGATTATTTTAATCTAGAGTATCTTCAAAAAGCACCAAAACAAACTGTTATAAAATTTTATTTCTTATTTAAATATTATTTTTTGATTGAGTTATTTATTTTTAAATATGTGCCTTTAATCACAAAAATGAAAAATCATTTTCAACTTATGTTTTTTTAACGATCATCGTCGTAATCTGTCTGAAGAAAGCATCGAAAAGCTTTTGTTAATTTTAACTTATTTTTGCTGTCAAAAGATAGTGAAATTATGCAATTTGATTAAAAAACTTGATTTTTTGAGCACATATTTTTCATTTTTTAGCACTTATCTCATCAGATATTTTAGTCAATTTGAGCACATAAATTTCTGTCTCTACTGATAAGATAGCAAATTAATATGTATGAAGCTATTTGTGCAGTGGTGTTCAATAAAATCTTTTCACTTCATTTGAAAATTGCTTTATTGCAAAGCAATAGATTGAGATTTTATTGATCACGAGTGTACAACCATTCAAAATAAAATGTTTCCATTATCGAAAGTCAGCTTAACTGCAAAGCAACTTTTACGAAACGCGTAATTCATTCCGCAGTTTTGTAGTTAAGTTCATTTTTTTAAATTCGAAATATTTTATGTTGAATCGGCGTAAATGAAAACATTTCATTGTGAAGTGAAACTTTTTTCTGTAAATAGTAGTACCTAAATTGATTTCAAATAACATTCTTTTACACTTTTACTTTCTCACTTTTACCTAGTTTATAAAGCCAAATCTTCTCAAAAGAAGATTTATAGTTCATTGATATAAATAGTTTCGCTCAATAAAATTCACTATCGGTATCTAAGTTTGGTTCTATCAAGAACAAAAATGAAAATTCACTCACTTGTAAGAGATTATTTGCAGACACGACATCAGCTCTATTTCAATGTTTTGATGTCAACAATAAAACTCGCTTTGAAAGCAAAATTGAACACTATTCAAACATAGCGTGTTTACAATACAGCGTTACCTAAAAAATTTGTGAACATTGCAACAAAATTAAGTTTTTTCTTTCTATTCGCTTCGATAATGCAAAGTAAACAATGAAATTAAAGTTTATTGAGAAAACAGTGTTTACGCAAAAGTAAGTTTCTAAACAAGTGGAAAGTAATTGATAAAAATCAAGTGACATTTTCGCCGATTTTTAACAAGTAAACGTCAAAAAAGTTTGCGATAATTTAATCTTCTTTATTGCAGGCAACTGTCGTCCACACCTCGAATCAAGCTTCACAAGCATCTTTTTACCTCGCTGCTGCTGTACTCAATTTTGACAGCGCTTTTAAAGCTGCATATGCTATCGGAAACAAAGGACACATTTGATAATGAGCCAGAGTCATTCGGCAAATACTATTGTCTCTTTCTTTCGCTCTCATTGCGCTACTTTCGATCGACTACTTATTTGTGTATGTTCAACGAAGCTTTCTATTTGCATCGATTGATAAGTAAAGCATTCAAACAGCCGCGATTGAAGCCCTTAATCATTCTTGCTTACGGAGTTCCATTTATTACAACACTTTTATACACCATTTGTAGATTTATCTCCTCTTATGATTATTTCAACGAGAAAAACACAGTTCAAAATGAGATCTCAATTAGAATTGTAAATGAAGATTCTTGTTGGCTCTTGCCTTCCGTTAGATATTGGAATGAATTAATAATCAACGGCCCAAACTTAGCAATATTAATTGTAAGTATTTCAACCACTTTCTTACACTAACTTCTCTACAAACGAAATCAGGTGAATTTCGTTTTTTTGATTTCGATGCTCAGAGAAATATATCGTAAGGCGCTCTCAGTACCATCAAATAATTCAACTCCTTCGCATCCACAAAGAAATCTTATTCGAGCACCGAGTTCTCCATCCAATTCTACTCCGACTGGAAGCAGTTTGCTTGTCTCACTCAGAGCCGCAAGTTTACTTCTACCTCTTTATGGACTCCATTATCTTTTCATTGTTTATCGCCCAGATATAAGGTATAAATCTTTGAAAAGTAAAAATGAATTTTGAGTTTACTTTTAGTGTTTGTTGGCTTTCTGAAACCTACCATTACGCTTCATTAACTCTTGATGGATTGCAGGCAACTCTTGTGTCGATTTTGTTTTGTTTCACTAATAATGAAGTAAATATGCTCATTTACATATTTATTTATTATTCAAACAACTTAATTCTTTTAATCAGGTCCGTCAACTGATTAAACGAGCTTTATGTGGAACACGAGATCAAAGCGTCTACTTAACCGAAGTAATACACGCTCCTCATTGAAACAGTCGACAATGTCAAAAATCGTTTATTTTATCATTTTATCAAAGCGAATCCTTGCGTTATTTTAAGTGAAAAAAGAAAAATTATAAAAAATAAAAAATATTCTCTAATCTGTTTAAATATGACTGGTAAATAGCTTGAAAATAAAACTTTTTTTCATCGTGAAAAATGGATTGCAAGAATGAGATAAGCTAATATGAAAATTTTTAAAGTTTAAACTGCACTACAATTGAAACAAATTGATCTGTCATTTTGAAACATGATCAAAGGTTTATAATTGAGTAAAGTTCTCATTTTTCATTCCTTTTGCTTGCGACCATTTCTTGTAAAGTTTTTTAATTATTAAATCTCGTTATAACTATAACTTTTGTAAAGTAAAAGTTTGGGACGTAAATATAGCCTCACCTCTTTTAATGAAAATACCGTGCGAAAAACCTGATTGTTGCCTTTTCTGAATACGATTATATTGAAGGTTCAAACAGATTAAACGATTACCGAAGGCTGATTCTGATTTTGACTAAATTTTAGCTTCTTTTTTGATCGGTCCATCTTTGCGCTTTTCCAGGTGGTAAAAAAATACGAAAGTCTTTATTTGAAATTCTTCAATTTTTGTCAATCAATTTTTAAAAAAATTAAGTTTCAAATCGTCATATTCTACTAAAACATATTCAAGCATTCATTTTACTATTCTACTATTCTATTTTTTGATATGATTTGAGTCAATTCTTTACTCGTAGTAAAAGTTATTATTGAAGAGGATGTAAAATCGTCTATGTTTCAAGTATTCGAACAAATCTTTTTGCAAATATAAGCTCGGACGCATTTTTGACGATAAAGTGTAAGTGATTTTCGGAGAAATTATTAAAGATTTTCAAGTAAAATTGCTTTTTTCGAATCATTTGAAAAAATTTTACTCTAAGAAATAACTAAGATTTCAAATGGAGCTTTTCAGTGAATATTTAGTGAATTATCTTTTATTTAAAACCTCAGTTTTATTGCTGTATTCATTTTGCTTTCGAAAACGAGTTTCATTTGTGAAAAGTTGTGTTCCGCACGTGTATTATTGTTAGATAAACGCTTTTACATATTTTTTAAATAAAAATCAATTCATTGTTTTCTTTTTGGTCACTTTTCTTTCAAAAACGACTGAATCGATTTATTCAGAAAGGCTTCATCCAACAATATGCATTTACATTGTTAAACCCCATTCTTAATAAATCTATTCAATAATTCGTCTTGAAGAAGTGAAATCGAAAATTGCGCGCGTCTCAAATAAACTGCGCCCATCTCTTAAAAACTTTCCAAGTTTAAGCAGCTCGTATTCCCATCTCTTGTGAGAATATCTCAACAATTTTTACTGATTGATGTCTAAATGTTTTTCGGTCGAAATCTAAAGAGTTGGTTCTAGTTAATTCAGGATCAAAAAATCAGGTTCAAGTGCCAATCAAATAAGGGTCATCGCATCGCTTCTCTCTTACTTTTTTTTATAAACAAGCAATGGCTTCTTTCAAAAAATGGTATAAAACATCTCACTTAGATTGTTAAATTTTAAAGATTTAAAAAAAGACTATTCGAGAAAAAAATGGTGAATCACTTGTCCACGAAAGAAAAAAAAATTCTCAATTTTCAAATTAATTTCTTCATAAATGAATTTTTAAAGTTTTGCATCCTCAAGTGAATTAAAAAAATGGATAAAGTCAAGAAAAAGTGTCATTTAAGTTAATTTTGTGATAAAAATAGTTTATTCATAATTTAAAAGCATTACTCTTTCATTTTTCATAAAATTAATTAATGAAGTGGAGAAATGAGGAATAAATAATTTCTTTTGTCAAACTTAAAGAATTAAAATTTTTTATCTCACATTTTATTCTATTCAAAAATTGAGATTACGTCGATTTTATGAAAATCGTAAGAAAGCAAAATTCGCGCGTGAAAAGATAAAACCTGCCGTGTTAAACTATGAAAATTTACATTAATTCAAAATAGTTTACAAATCAGAATTAAAAGTTATGAGTTAATAAAAATTCTTTATTTTAATTTTCAATTGCTTGTGAATGAATTTTCCCTAGAAGTTTTTCACTAGTTGAAAAGTTATAAGCAACTGATTAAAGAAAAAAATTTGTTAAAGTCGGTAAAAATTTTAAACTAATAACCTTTTATATTGAAACGGTGTGAAACTATAGGATAAATCTACCCACTATCATAAATTTTAAAAGTGTCCTTTGTATTTTAGTGTTGATACAGTTCACAAAAAATAAGAGAAATATATAAAAATAACTAAATATAATAAAAACTAAGGTTAGGTATGACATGAAAATGTACTTACGCATGCCGAATAGTTATCATATATGGTATTTTTAAATATGAACACTCGCTCATCATAATTCATAAAGGCCCGCATGGCCAAAAAGAACCGGAGTGATTGCGGGCGAAATGTCGGTTATAGTTATAGGCCGAATGGCCCTGATTTCCTTCTTTGCCAATGTCCCGGTTGAACCCTATCTCTGCCGTGCAGAGATAGCAGACCAGACACTTTGACCCTCAGATGTTTGGCAGGGGGGCTCAAAAAACCGCTCGGCATGCTCAGTTAAAAAATATAACATAATATAAAATTTACAAATACAAGCAATTAAACGGAATGTCAAAAGACATTTTCTCGTTGTGTATCGATGAACAGATGAATTTCATAGTGCATTGGTTGTCTGCAGGTAATTCGAGCGACGTGGTGCGTACTCCACCGAGTGGGGTTGTGGAAATCCTTCAATTTCTCAAAATTCTACTCTGCTTGGCCAGATCACAGCAGAAGTCTGTCGAATCAAGACCGAATTGGAATATGCACAAAGCGACATCCGCGTCTACAGCATGCCTATTCGACATCAATAATTTTTTTCAATTCATTTAATCGTAACATTTATTTTTTACTTATAATTTTAATCATAACATTTTTATTATTGTGCGTAATGGCTCTACCTTTTAAAGAGGGAGAAAGCGAGGTGTGAAACGTTAGGATAAACCTTCCCACTATCATCATTTAAAAAATGTCCTTTCATTCTTTTTTCTTCCTTAACTTCTAAAATCCTATCTGACATACAGCTTCGGAAAGAAAATTTGGAAAGAATCGATCCATTATTATCTTATCCGACAAAAATGTATCAATTTTTATCAGGGGTGTCGATAAAATTTAAACCTGATGTAACAAGTAAATTTATCACTCTATGAAAATTAATGTTGAAACGAAATGCAAAATGCCTCTTAATTTTGAGGAAACACGCATTTTAATTGTGGTGCTTTTTCATTTTGGTTTCACAATAGAAGAGGTCAGTGAAGCCACTAATGCTAGTGTAAAAACTGTAAAACGTTGGTTAAATCGGCATGCTGAGAGCGGTAACATAAAATCAATGCAAGAAGTGGTCGCCGACGAGAAACAAGTGTAAGCAACGACTTCTTCTTTCGGTTGAAGACCCGTGGAGGTATGGTTTTCTATCTATCGTGAGTAAAAAATTGAGTTAAATGTCGGTGAGAGAACGGTGCGCGATAGATTAGCTGAATACGACCTAAAGGTATAACGTGCTGTTAAAAAGGAAATTTTGCGAGATTGCCACAAAGAACAGCGTATTTTTTCACTCAAATCTACTCTAATTTTCAACATTAAGGCACAACAGTATTTGAGACGAATTGGAAAAGTTAAAATAAAATAACAACTAAGCGAAAATGAAGAATGAAAATAATTTTAAATCGCTTTTAGTATATTGAGACGTGCCCTTACTTTTCACATCTCCATCAATTGATAATAGGACAAATTTTCTTTTCGAATCTGTATTTATGTCCTTTCCTGAATCTCAAACTTTTTTACACACTATATGCTCACTTTTCCTGAGGGCCCTTGCCTTTTTTCCATTTTCTATATTTAATCTTTTATGTTTTTTATAATTGTTGTAATAATTTTTAATAAGTTTGACAATTTTTATTGCCACAGATGTTTCTTACACTTTTGTGTTCCTTTCTCTCACCATATATCAGACTGATTGTTAGTATAAAAACCGATCGCACGAAGTTTCTTGGCTTCTTTTCTTTCTCATGTTCACCGAACTCATTTTTAATAAATTTTTTCTAGCTTTGGTGTTTGTGCTTTCTGTGACTCAGACGTTACAATATTTTTTGTCTTATTTTAATTGTGTAAAATAAGTCATTTTTTAAGCAGAGGTTACGTTTCATAGACCACTATCTTCTTCAGACCTCAGAAAAGTGTTTCTTTAAATTTAGTGAGCCTCTTTTTGCACTTGTTTACGTAAAAGGGTAAAATTGAACCATATGTTTAAAGCAAAAAAATTCAACAAGTTTTAAATTGATGCCGTTATGTGATTTACACTTAAAAATCCGTAAAATTCCATAAAAAAATTGTTGGACGTATCATAAAGATTTCGTATCATGTGTTTCGTAATTAGACGAAGGCGTTTTACACAATAAAAAATTAAAAACATGCATCATTTTATACACAATAGTTTTAATTTATGCAATTATGCAAAATTAACTTTTTAATACAATAATAATATAAAGGCCATTTCTAATTTCAAATTGTCAATTTTGTCGGTGATCAAACTATATAATTTTGACTATAGACAAATGAATAGCTATCGATGTCACAGCTTGTAATATGAGCAAATTTAAATTATTCTAGTTTAAAATCACAAAAATATTCTAAATAATATAGTGAAACTTCTCAGCAACGGTCAACTATGGTTAAAAAACTAGTTTTTATTGGTGGGGGGTCATTTAGGAGAAAACAATGTCAAGTGAATTAACTTAGAAAGATATTTCATTTTAGCGGCTAAAGAAAGTGGCCATTTAATTGTGGCATTTACGGGAGATATTATTGATTTTGTTACCGGATCTCCAGAAAGAGATTTTTCAAAAGCTTTCTGCCACTAGCAAAAGTCCATAGAAAATTTAAGTTGCTTTTGTACAAAAACTCAATGCAGAACGATATATAAGAGAACCTGATACTTAATTGCCATGGCTTTTAAGTTATTACTTGAGCACATACGGTTACTAAAGTAAACTTAAAATTTGTTATTAGGTGTCAAGATTGTCAGTAAGTTTGAAATAAATGAGTGAAACTCTAGACATCATAGAGGTCTTTTCTGTTTTTAAATTAATTTCCTCATCGAGATGCGGTTTCAATTATTCCAAAGGTACAGAAACTTGTTGAGATATGTCGCAATCGATTTTTAGGCGAATTACAATGTGAAATTTAATATTTGTCAATTTTTACTACCTTTTTTAATATTGCCAAGTCTAAAAAAGCAACATGCATATCATCTTAATGAGGATTGAATCAATGTGATCTTATCTCATAATTTAATCATTTTGAAAGGGACATAATCAATGAAAAAGGAATTCGAAAGCCGTTTCGTTATTGAGAGACACTCAATTAAATCTAGAGTGACAGAAAAAAGGAAATTTGAGAGTTTATATCAAACTCGCCTCCATTCTAATTTAATCTTTCATAAAAAAGATTTTAAGTTTTCACATTTTTCTCCCTCTGCTCATTTCGTTTAATATATTGAATTTTTTCATTGCGAAACATTTTATAGATTTATATAGACTTACAAGTAAACCCCAATTGAATTCGAAATTACTTTTATTGAAAAATTCTTTGGAAAAGCTCTTTCTTTAACAACTTTTGCGTCCAAACTTTAGGACATTCGTAAACTTATCAATAAATTCAATTGACACAAAACACATTTTTATATCATTTAAAAAGCTTTTTCGCAATGCAGTTTAACATACTTTCAAGAGTAGTTATTTACTTGAATCAATTATTATCTCTCCTTCACTTAATTTAATTGTTTATTAAGCAAATTTATACATTAACGAAAATATGGATTCAAACCTGACAATAAAGCTCGTTATGTTTTAATAAATATACTTATAAAAGAAGAAAATTGAAAAAATTTAAAAATATTTTAAATTTGTCTTCATGCTTTGAAAATTTCATAAAAATATAAGCAATAACGCTTCAAAATAAAATTTTATCATTCTTCTCGAAAATTTGTCAAATATTTTCGAAATATTTTTGGAAATCACTCGCAGAGAAGCAATAACTTCCTAAAGATTGTGAATTCTTTGAAAATTTTATCTTTATTTCTGTTAAAGATTGAAAAGTATTTTTAACTTTTCAAAAATGAATACATCGTTTATTTAATTCAACATTTAGTGTATAGTCTTAACCTGCATTTTTCATCGGGATTTAAAATACATAAACTAAAATACAATAAACAACACAATTTTTTAATTTATAATTTAAATTGTGACGGTCAGGCTATTCGTTAGTTCTGTTCGATGAAGCACGCAACGGTTTTAAGATAAGAAATACTTTATTGGAATGATCTCAAACACAATGAATGTATTACAAGCACGATGAAATGGAATACATGGTTGAAAACTGATTAGTGACTCTGAGAGTGGAGCGCTAGGCGCTTGGCTACTCTGCAGTGGTTGAGTATGAGGATCGCGTTGTAAGCGATTGAAGACTGTCGCACTGCTGTGTGTGAGGCAGGCGTTTTTATGTGTTGAAAGTTTCAAAGGTTGAAACTATGCTGAAGTGCAATCTCGAGAGCGACTTCCAAGAGTTGAATCGCAGACCAGGTGGTCTGAGTGTGTGTGTGTGTGTGTGTGTGTGTGTGTGTGTGTGCACGCCACAAAGTAAAGTTTGATTCTTCAATTTTTCAAAAAAAAAAATTTAGTGAAAATAGCTGCTCAAGTCAGTGACTAAAAAAATTATTATAATCGAGTGTGAATGCGTGATATTCATATTTATCTTTATTGAAAAACTCATTTATTTCTTAATAGAGCACAGAAAAATTATTTTGATTTAGCAAATACTTTTGTTAAGATCATCTTCCATCGAAATTGATAATTTTAATTCTTCATGTATTACTTATGATTTCAACTTCATTTTTTGTGTTTGTATTAATATTTAAATTATTAAATCATTTAAATTATAATCGATCATTGCTCATTTTTGAAGGATAAAATTTAATTTCAAAAGGGTAAATTCATGTTAGCGTAGAAGAATCCTTGTTGCGTTTGCTAGCATTTAAAATTCTTCAATCATAATAAATTCTGAATAAAAGAATTATATCATAAGTATATTGTGTTTGTTTGTTTTTTTTTACATTTGCAAACGTGAAGAAAGCTCATTTTTGTTAAAGATCAATTAAGGGATTTGTGTAAAGATCAAAGCCTCAAAACACAAATTAAAAAGAAACGTCGATTATTTTCTACACATTCTTTCTAAAAATACGATTTAATTTTTACAAACTCACACACTTGCAACAGAAACTTTAGACACTTGAAAATGTTCCATAATGTTTATTTAAATTCTTTGTAAAATATAAAGTTTTTAATTAATTTTTTTTTCAAATATCAACAGAAAAAAAGGAATCTAAAAGTTTTTGGCAAAATGAGGAAAAGCAAAGATGAATTTAATTCAATGTCAAAATAAGCACTTAGCTGTCTTCAATGTTCTTTTTGATTTTATCACTTGTCAAACAAACCTAAAAATTAAAAAGTTTTGTTTACATAACGTTCAATTGGTATTTACCCTCTTTTCAACTGTCTAGTCAAACAAAAAATTTTTTCTTACATTTGAGCACTAAATAATAATCAATAGTACCGATTTAAAGCTTAATGGGTACGTTCGATATCAACATTGCGTCAAAAGAAAAAATTTTCAGATAAATTATTATTGACGTTTCTAATGTTTTCAATGAAGAGAAAAGAATGACTTTGTGGTCATTTACGATAATTAACGAATGTTTTTTTAGTTGATATTTCGTAGAAATTGATGAAAAGTTGCGTGTTGACCGATAATTTCGAAAAAACCATTCGTGAAAAAAATAATCAATTTGAGGAATGAATGAATACTGACAATTGAAGCATTTCAAAATTTCATTCATTTAGATTCACGCATGGCTTATATCTCAAGAGAAGGAAACGCTTTGAATTATTCCACAGCTTTTGCGAGAGCTGTGATTTAATCATAAAAAAATAAAATAAAATTTTAAATGTACTATCGTCGACAGAAAAAAGTTTCCTACAGCTAAAAGAACACTTCACTGCATTTTATAAAACGTCACACTGGACATGCTTAATTTTCATTTATTTAAACAAAAACGTGATTTCAAAGCGGTGTCTCATTTAAATCGTTTTTGTATTAATGCAACAGTGTTCAGATACGACGAAAATTAAAATTATTGAATTAAAGGCTAAGAATGAATCAATAGTAAATATTTCGCGTAACGTCAGTTTTTCTCTTATGACAGTGCGAAAGTGGTTAAAAAGGTCGCAAACAGAGGAAACAATCAAATGTAAAAATGTAAGTGTTCTCGAAATAGAATAATGCATATTGTGTGATACGCAGTGAAGTATTCA
>NCKU01002711.1:0-17902 GCA_003675995.1 Dinothrombium tinctorium | reverse complement strand
TGTTTTGAAATCAATCCATTCGAGATTCGGTAGATTCAGATAGAACAAGAAAAGATGAATAAGCACCGAAAGAAGCCGCTTCAAACGCTTGCTACCTCTGCATTTTGAAGAGGAAAAATAAGTTTTCACTTAAGAGAAAGTTAAGAAAAGCTATTAATGCGAACGCATTTCATAAAAATAATTTGACTCATCAAGGATTGAGAGCGAATTAATTTTGACTTTTTTAAAAGAAATATGATGAAATCCGCGACTATTTTGTTCTTTGTATGTGCGACCGCCTTTATAAACGCAGAATGGCAGGAGTCAGGCAACAGTACCTCAGATCTTAAGACTCCACATCATAATGTTTGTGAACCGATAACAATTCCTCTATGCAAATTTATCAAATACAATCAAACAATAATGCCGAACTTATTGAATCACCAAAAGCAAGAAGACGCTGGAATGGAAGTTCACCAGTTTTTTCCTTTGGTGAAAGTGCAATGCAGCCCCGACTTACAGTTCTTCCTCTGTTCAATGTATGCGCCCGTTTGCACAATTCTCGAGAGAGCAATACCACCCTGTCGCTCGTTGTGTCAATCAGCTCGAGACGGTTGTGAAGCTCTCGTCAATAAATTCGGCTTTCAATGGCCCAAAGCTTTGGAATGCAGCAAGTTTCCCAAAGGTGACGACGAGCTTTGTGTTGGCAGCAAAAATTTTAACCATACTGAATTTGAACAAATTATCGATGCGGCTAAGAAAAATGCTTCTTCTGTGTAGATTAGCAGCAAAAAACGTCGAAAAATTTGCTCATTAAAGGCATTCTTCCTAAACTTGGTTAAAATATTTAGTTAGTTTATAGATCAAGCATAATCACGTTTTTCTCTGATGGAAAAGTCATTTACAACATTGTAATCCAAATTCTGAATATAAATGAAAGGAGCCAAAATTTTTATAGCAAGTTAAAAATTTTAAATCAGTGATATTTTCTTAATAAAAAATATCAAAAATTTTAAAAACTTCCAGCAAAAATAGTTTTTTATTTGATTGTTGAGATTTGTGGGGCCAAAAAATTCAAAAGAATTTGCATATCTAATATTTTCCGAAAATGATCAAATATGCCTCTTTTGATTTTTCAACGACCATCTTTCGAGTGGAGCCTAATTGTTGCTAAAAATTGTTGTGTAAAACTATTTGAATTAAAATTTTCAAAAAGTAATTAACTAAACTATGATTGAATCGATTTATAAAGAGAAAGTTTATCCAACAATATAAATGCCTATTAGCTTTACGTTTTTCACGTATTTGTAAATGTAATTAATTGTAATTGTAACTTGTTCACTTTGCTCAATTAAGAATAAATCATTTCACTGTGCTTTTACGTTATTTTATTTTATTTTTAAAGCACATGCTGTACACCACAGATAAACGTTGAAGTACTGAGAACATTTAAAATGTGATTTTTTAAATACGACTTATTCGATGAAATTCAATAAGAAATCGTTTAAATCCACTCAAAAAATTTTATTTTTTTACGCTATTCTATTTCGAAATCAAGTGAATCAAGTGAAGTTTTATTTTCAATATTTTCCATAATCAGTCCACTCAAATATTCTCAGATTTATTTAGAAAATAATATACAACTTTTTACTTTATAAATTACTTAAAATGAATTTTTATGAATAAAGAAAAGACTTTGTCCTTTAAAAGTCTAAATTTGATTACCCACAACGCGTGCCAACTGATAATAAAACTTTGTGCAAGTTCAGTAAGTGCAACACTTGTATTAATCTTTAGTTCAAAACTTGAAGACTTTGTTTATCACTATTGAAAGTTTTACAGTAACGAACTGTTCTTTAGCGGACAGAAAAAAGGTTTACTTCTCAGTAAAGTATGCTTTGTGCATATGAAACTTTTTCAGTTCACAGTGGTACACAGTCAAAGTCGTAAACGATCGGCAACAAGCTTTTTAATAGAGAGAGAGAGAGAGAACCGAAAATAAAATGATAAAGCTTTAGTCAATTAACGTTTGCTTCGATCGCAGCGAATAACGGTGAGATTAGCGTTTTGAAGTAGGCTGCGAATTCTCATTACTCGCGCTCGGTCGTTGACCGCTGACCGGTGAGTGACCGCCGACAGATGCCGCTGCAAGCGGTCGCCATTTCGGAATTTGACGACAACAAAGAAATGAGTTTTGAGTTCAAAAAAACGGTACGAAAAGCGAACAAAAAGTGCCCTTTTCACCAATCGTACTTATTTTAGCACAGTTATGAATCGAGTTTGATTTGATCATTGATTCGCTTCGATAGCGATCGCTGCATTTTCAAGCGAAACGATGAAAGTTGCCGCACTCGTATTGGTGGTGTGTGCGGCCACCATTGCGGACGGCGAATGGCAGGCCACAAGCAGCAGGATCTCGGATCGCGAAAGCGTGATCCCACACCACGGCCGCTGCGAACCGATAATCATCCCTCTGTGTAAAGATATCAAATACAATCAAACAATAATGCCGAACTTATTGAATCACCAAAAGCAAGAAGACGCTGGAATGGAGGTTCACCAGTTTTTTCCTTTGGTGAAAGTGCAATGCAGCCCCGACTTACAGTTCTTCCTCTGTTCAATGTATGCGCCCGTTTGCACAATACTCGAGAGAGCAATACCACCCTGTCGTTCGCTGTGTCAATCAGCTCGAGACGGTTGTGAAGCTCTCGTCAATAAATTCGGCTTTCGATGGCCTGAAGCTTTGGAATGCAGCAAGTTTCCCGAAGGAGGAGGAGGGGGTGACGACGAGCTTTGTGTTGGCAGGAATTCTAATCATGGGGCTTCAAACACTGTCGATAGCGTTCAGAAGAGTTCTTCTTCCACTGCAACTAAAATCAAAAACACCAATTTTAGCACCGGACGAGATTATTTATTTGCATGTCCCCTGCAATTTCAGACGCTTCCAGGTTCAGATTATGTATTGAGAATCAATGGCAAAGAAGAGAAGAATTGTGGAGCTCCGTGCGAAGGTGTTTTATTCAATAAAGAAGAACGTAAAAATCTCCGCATTTGGACGGGAACGTGGGCCATTTTGTGTATCGTATCAACTTTGTTCACCGTGTTGACATTTTTAGTGGACACGAGACGATTCAAGTATCCCGAGAGACCTATTATATTTCTCTCAGTTTGTTACTTCTTCGTTGCCGTTGTGTATGTGGTTGGTTTCGCGCAAGGTGATAAGATCGCATGTAATGACCCTGCTCCACCTCCGAGAAATCGGCCTAATTTACCAATGGTTTCGCTCGTTACACAAGGAAATAAAAAAGAAAATTGCACCTTGTTGTTTATGACTTTATATTTCTTCACAATGTCAAGTGCCATTTGGTGGGTAATCCTCACTCTCACCTGGGTTCTTGCTGCAGGCCTCAAATGGAGTCCGGAAGCAATTGAAAATAATTCACATTATTTTCATCTGGTTGCCTGGGCATTACCTGCCATTAAAACAATAACCGTCCTCGCAATGGGTAAAGTAGAAGGCGACCCATTAAGTGGTGTTTGCTTTGTTGGTATTTGGAACCAAGAAACGCTGAATTATTTTGTATTTTTGCCTCTACTTATATACCTCGTATTTGGTTTTATCCTTTTGCTCATTGGATTCATATCAATGTTTAAAATCCGCACTCTTATGAAAATGGATGGCACCAAAACCGATAAACTTGAAAAATTAATGTTGCGAATAGGCTTTTTCTCTGCTTTATACATGTGTCCTGGTATTATACTCTTATCTTGCTATTATTATGAAAAGGTCAATTTTGACTCTTGGATAATGGCTTGGCTTAACGATATTTGTACAAAGAGAGAGTATAGTGTAGGATGCCCTCCACTCACTGCCGATAAGCTTTATAAGCCAAGTTTCGCTGTTTTTCTTCTTAAGTATCTCGCAACCCTGATGGCGGGCATCACTTCCGGATTTTGGATCTGGTCTGAGAAAACTTTTCTTTCGTGGGTTAAATTTTATGGTCGATTGTGCTGTCCAAAGACAAAAAACGAAGCTTATATTTAATTAAATCAATGTTTCTGTAAATACTTAATTTAAAATCATGTACAAAGTCGTTCATATCTTCCTTTTTATTTTGTGCATCTTTACAATTGCAGCATTTATGCAATCACTTTTACCCCTTGTTAAATAAAATCTTACTAATTTATTTACTTATTTCAATTAATTTTTTAGATAATTCGAAAAATAGACTTGACACGTCATGCTTTTGAAATATGCTTTTAGCTAAAAGCAGAATGGTCATTTTGGGTCCACGTGTCCACAGATAAAAATAGGCTCAAAATGAAGATACTGAAGATACAATATTGAATAAAAGTCTCAATGGCACCAAAAAATCCATTGTGGCCAAAACGAGTTATAGCCCAAAATACTTTATCACTTAAGAACCTATGAGGAACATGCATGTTTTTGTCACTGATGTACTATAAACTGTTCTGAAGCACAAAATATAATATTCTAGCAAAAAATCTCATAAAAACTCATGAAAATTATGCGCCACAAAGTAGAGTTACGCCACTGACTTGCAATCTGGGTGTATACTGATGAAATCAAACGAAAGCTTTTAAAATTCTAAACCAAAGCCTAAATGGAAACAAAAAATCGTGGTTGCTATAGCGAGTTTCATGCCAAAGTAGGTCAATTTAGAACTATTTAGGATCTTGACGTATTAACGAGATTATTGTGTTAGTAATTTCATCAAACACATCTATCGACAAAAATTTAACAAAATTATGCTCTTATCCTCATATAAATCTCAGGTCCGTAAGTTGAATTTACGCCATTGACTTGCAGAGAAAGAATGGAGAGGGGATTTTTTTACTTCATGTGAATTTCATAATCACTCAAGGTATTTTGAAGGTCGATAATAAATCAAGTTCACAAATAGTTGATACTGATTTCATCAGTAAACACCCAGATTGCAAGTCAGTGGCGTAACTCTACTTTGTGGCGCATAATTTTCATGAGTTTTTATGAGATTTTTTGCTAGAACATTATGATATTTTGTGCTTCAGAACAGTTTTCAGTACATCAGTGACAAAAATCTGCATGTTCCTCATAAGTTCTAAAGTGATAAAGTATTTCGGATTATAACTCGTTTCGGCCACAATGGATTTTTTTGATGCCATTGAGACTTTTATTCAGTGTTGTATAAGCTTCATTTTGAGTCTAGTTTCGTGGAGCCCATAGGCTTTGGCTATCTTTTGTTTTTGTATAGCATTATAAGTTGAGAGACTGTAAGAAATCAACGGTTGAAAAACTCCAATAATTTGAAATATGAAGTTTCGAACGAAAAGGCTGATTCTTAAATATGATTGACTGACAGAATTTAAGAGCTGCTTAGTGAGCATTAGTCCAACGTGTACAACGAAGAGTAAGCAAATCGCTTTTTTAATAATGTTTACTATCAGTAAGTGGTTTATGATAGCCGAGTTAATAATTTGCACATGATAAATAACGAGATTTACAGCCATTTATCATCGTATTTTATAGTTCATGGCAGCGGATCCATAGAGACCAAATCGAGCATCTTTATCTTTAAAAAATTTTTATCGCTGTTCAAAGCATGTAGTATAAAGTGTGAAACTATTTTGATTAGTTTTACTACTCTATGTTGAAAAAGTTAACATTTCTCAGTAAAAAGTATGTTTTCAGCTGTCAAATTTTCCGTGCAATTACAACAGATTGTTTATAAAAAAAGTTCTTCCCTGCAAATAACAAATTCATTTTGGACGGAGTTTGGATTATTTTGAGAAAAATAAAATTTCTCGTTTAGCTTAGCATACTGCACACAATAGAAACTTTATTTTACTACGATTGTGATTTGGAAATTGTCATTTCTTAAAGAAACAAGAAAAACTCATCGACTCTTTGCGACTATTTTTCAACTAGCTTTCTATATACCATCAAATAAATTCAATTATTTCAATTGACTTTATATGTGAGATTAGTTTAACGATAAGAAAGCTTAATTTATTTGACTTGTTGATAGGTCATTTACATAGAGGTTTAATCATAAGCTATGCTCTCCGCTTTCCACACTTTCAACAAGCGACATTTTCTATTCATAACGCGTAAAATGATCGAACGGAGCAAAAATTTTTGGTTTAAAAAACTTATTTTTAAAAATCGCAATTTTTAAATTTTATAAATTATCGCTTACATGCATCGCTTATATTTATATTCACTTTTTTAATTTTGAAAAAGAATTCAAAGTTTTCAAAATACGCTTTCATCTTTGAGAATCTAAGAATAGAAGTATTTGAATGAAACGCTTGCTTTGCAAGCCTAAGATGAACGAAAAAGAAGAATGTTTGAAAGCGCAATACTTTTTCTAATCGATGTTGAAAACTTGTGCTTTTCTGCAACGTGGCCATAATTTTATTCGTGTATAGTTTTAAGCAAGATAAATGCGAAACCTGTCCACATAGTCAGCTTATTAATTACATATTTCGCTCAAAGAGACACGAATAAAAGGCGCCTTTGAATAATATTATAAAAAAGTCGAGAATAAAGAAAGGGTTATTAATCACTCTTCGCGATTCTCGGAAAAAATATTCGGCTTTTGAGAGAAATCAGTCCATTTCGAATTGCGTCGATTATTCGCTTGAAATAAGCTGCAATGTTCAAGCTTAATGAATTTTTATACATTGTAACAACACGCCTGTGCTTAAAATTCATACTTTCTCTTCAGCCATTTATCAAGATTTTGCTTTGGAAATTTTGTAGTTCATTGTCTTATATGCCAAATGATGAAGATAAAAAGTTTTTCGATTCACATTCTTTACGTTCATTTGAAAAGAATGTGAATGCGATATGAAAACATCGCCATACGAATCATCGTAAATTAAGAATAGAATATGCTAAACATAAATAAATTTCACTTCAATTCAATCGCAATTTATTTTTAAACATGAAAACCAAACAAAAGCTCGAAAAGTATGTATTTAAATCCATTGATGCTGTCATATTTATCGCATTTCGAATTAAAATATTGTCAACTTTCAATGCTCTAATGCATAAATAATGATTGATTCGCATTATTTATAGTAATAATGCAATTAGGTAATTAACTTTTAAATTCTCATTACATTGATTCCTGAAGCAATACTAAATTGCGCTACTAATCGCTAAATATGATGTTTATGATCTCATGTG
The DNA here is from genome assembly GCA_003675995.1 of Dinothrombium tinctorium. Lineage (NCBI taxonomy): Eukaryota > Metazoa > Arthropoda > Arachnida > Trombidiformes > Trombidiidae > Dinothrombium > Dinothrombium tinctorium. Next base: position 10,728 of record NCKU01002711.1, on the reverse strand, counting down.
GTTGAATTGGCGTGAAAAACTCAGTGCAGATAAAAATTTTCGTTAAGTTCTCAATTTGATTTTATATGAAAAACAAACCCACACACACGCTCGGTTACACGTGTATGGACACGTTTTTTGATAAAAACTTTCCTCTGGAATTAAGTCTTACTGCACTACAAATGCTTCTTGTCGATAAATAATCTAATGAACTCTATTATCATATATAAGACACGATAAAAGCTGAATTGAATTTATCAATTTATTGCTTATGAAATCTTTGCAGTGAAACTTACTTTCAGAAGAAAATTTTTATTGAAAAAGATGTACACTCATGTCAAAACTTTATTGCTTTGCAGTAAAGCACGTTTTAAGTGAAGGGGAAGATTTTTTCGATATTAGTATATCACTGCGTCTAGAAAAATGAATTATTTCTATGTAAAGAAACATTTTTTTCTGAAAAAAGTGGCACATGTCCTCGTAGCCAAGCTCTTATCAGTCAATTTTTAACGTTACCTTATTTCACAATTTTTACGAGTTTCCTCATTGATAAGTATGCGAATAACAACTTTTTTACTCTCGTAGGTTTCAAAACTTATTATACATCAAGCGATCTTTCTTAATTTCCTTCAAGGTGTACTTAGAGATTAAGTTATATTAAGAGTGCATATAAAAAAGCTTTCGTGAAAATTTACAGCTTTCAAATGTTCTTATTAACTAATATACAGGCTGAGTATTAGTAATAAATCCAATACAATGAAACATGCCCATACAATACAATAAACCATTTAATTCAAATGTAATGAGCACCATAAAGATTATTAGCATTCTAAGCGAAGAAGAAGCTCACAGAAGAAGGTTCAGTAAAGCAATTTATTGAGCCGTTTTTGCCGAAAGTATTTACCTCTGATTTTATTCTTCGCAGCTTTTCAAATTTGGACCATAGAATCCATTGTTGCTTACAGTAGAGTTTTTCCCGTGTTTATTTTTTTAACAAGAGCATGCACAAACATAGTGAACTTTGAAGCCAACGCAGATGAGTTTGCGTTCTTGTCACGAAATTTTATGCCCGTTCAGTGGCACGAAAAGCATGAAAACAAAAGTATGCAGGGACACGAAATCACGATGTGATAAAACACGCGTTCTCTTGAATAAAACAAATTTTGTATTTAAATACACGAACAAATTTAAAATTTGATACGCATAGAAATTAGACCTATCGAAGTTATAGATTAGATTAAATCACAGAGCAAGCGAAAACGAACATTACCTAGAGCCAGCAGCCAATTCGCAATTTTACAGAGTGAACCAAATGAGTTTTTAATTTTGACCAAAATCGTTTTATTTCAATCGTATTTTTCGTGCTACCGTGCATGTCTTTAATTTCTTGCGCTTTTTTCATGGTGCGTGTCGTGTAACCGTGACACGACCGTGAGACCAGAGGGCACGAAACACGGACGATGACCGTACACGCCTTGCGTGTTGTCTGAGCTCGGTAGGCACGGGAAAGCTATAGCCAATGAAAAAAAAATCATTTTAATATTCATAAAAAGCTCCATTTAAAAAAATTAAATAAAAATTAATTATTATTATACGTGCAAAAAAAGACAACTTGACTGATTGAACTAGTAAAAACTTTAAAAACATTGCCTAATGAAAAAATATAAAGTGGCTAAAGGTATTCAAGTTTGAGTTAATTTTTTTTTTTCAAAGATCGAGAAAATCGTTCAAACAATTTTTTCGCATTATTACACTTGCATTCGCAATCAGTGAAATCGAATCATATTCGCTTGTGTTAATGCACTCTTAGAGAATTTCTTTAGTTACTCTTTAGAGCAATGACATTTGTCGATGCAAAAAAACAGTCTGCTCATACTATTAATGCTACTTTTTTTACAAGTTGAAGCTAAATCTTTCATATGCCCAAAGTGTAACTTATAATGCGAAGGAAAACTTTTAGCCTACTGAGGTGTTTATTGAAATTACAAAATCAATAAAAGAGAAAACATTGAATTCCATAATTTCTAAAAATTTTATGATGTGATTTTAAGCATTTTTCAAAATATTTTCAATTCAACCTTTCACAATCAAAGGGAAATTTTCGAGTTTTTTTTTCATTAAGTAAAGCAAAAAGAATAAATGACGATGACGAAACTTTATAAGCTGACTTCTAATTCCCCAAAACGATTACATTTAATGTTTAATAAATTAAATATTTAACAAAATTTACACGAAAAATAAATTTTGATTATAAAGATTTATATCTCGTTCCATATAAGAAATATTGAACAAAAATAGGCGAAAATGAAAAAGTAAAAGTTAACCTTTTAAAATCCGCGATTTCTTGAGAAATTGCACAATATTTCAAACTAAGTAGTAAACTATTAATTGGTATAAAACTAAAAATTAACAGGTTTACAGGTGAAAAAGAAATCTATTATATCTTTTGAATTTGTAGCCTTCGCTTTGAAATCGAATTACATTGTGAATTTTGTTCTTTCCCGAAAGAAAAAATTTTTTCCTTACGCTGAAGCTTAAACCTGAACATCGTTACTTCGTCTAACAACAGTTTGCAAGAAAAATTACTGTGCACAACTCATCTTTAAGAGACGATTTATTAGTAGGCGCTTCGAAGCTTATCTTCAGCGAAAATAAGGAGCTTGTATATTTAGACATTCTTTAAATACAATTCTCAGCATTTGAACTGTGAGCGCAAAGAAAGCAATAGCCAGAGAGCAAAAAAAAAAAATGGTTTGTTGTTCATATCAACGTGCTTTTTAAAAACGAGTTTTAATGAGATGTATGGTGAAAATGCACGAAACATTGGGAAAGTGATTAGCGAAAAAACCCGCAATTTTGTAATTTTGTAATTTTGAAAATTTAAATCGAGAAAATTTTATTGTTTACATTTGAACAGAGGAAAGCATTTTCAAAAGCGAGAAAGATATCAATGTGTGAAAGAAATTTATTGATTTTTCGATTGTCAAAAAAAGTTTTGCGACTTCACCAGTCGCTGATTGGAATTTAATCCACTTGAATTAAAAAAAAACATTTTCCGAGATAAAACGCGCTGAAAAGTGCGGGTGATAGCGCAATAAGTCAGCGAAAATGCCAAAGAACAGCGGGTAATTGGCGACTAAGTGACAGCACGATTAATTCAGACACTTAAATAAGAAATTTGTTAAATTCTATATAACTTTATAAAGCATTTTAAGCGAAATTTCGGCTGTAGTCGACAAGAGAAGGTAAACAAGTTAAAGGAGGCATTGATCGCGTGAAATTTGACGAAGACGACTCCCAAAACTGCTCCAACTAAATAGGATTTCATTCGCATAAAAAGCAAGAGAGAAGTTTCGCTTTCACTCAATGCTGCGCTCGGGATAATCACAATCATCATCATAATGCTGCAGCAATGTAAATTCATGCTGGTCGCATTCATCCTTATTCTTTCTTTATGTGTAGTCGAAAATTTTAGCCGTGAAAGCAATCGAGAAGCAAAAATGGCTTCAATTCACTTAAGCAAAATTATTCGCGATGCAAGATGCAAAAAACCGATGCCCAGAGTAGTGCATATTGAAGAACTTTATCCGAACGCGAGAAAGAAATATTTGCCTCATTGTACCATTCTTCACTTCTGTGCCCAAGAGACCGGATGCTGTCGCCAGGAGAATGAAATTTGTGCTCCAAAAGCAATCGAACCTGTCACTCTTTACTTTTGGGTGGTTGAATTGACCGAATTCGGCAGGCGAAAAGGAGTTGAGAAACTTACTTTTCTCAATCACACTGAATGTGAATGCTTAATGCCGGCAGCTAACGAAACTAGGTAACATTTGAAAACATTTTGAATTTAATTTAAAATTCCTGTCATAGAAACGATTTGAATCCTGGTCATCTTTTAGTAGAGAGTAACAACGAGCGCACAAGCCGTCGTCATGCATTTGTGATGCGGGATTCGAACTCGTCAAATCTTAAGCAAGTACACCTTTACTCCTTTCGTGGCAAAAATCTCTATAATTTTAATGTTTACCATATTCCTATGAATTTTCCGATTGTGATTTATTAACGCTTCGCACCTCATATTCACATCATATTTAATAGCCACTTTTCAGCAGTCGAACACTTGAACTTCGCCTGAAGAAATTACGTGAAATGAATAGCAACGCTTGTCATTTGTATTCTACGAAATCGATTAAATGTTTAATGCTCGCATTTATCTCAATAACTCGCCTAAAAAGTAGCGCGAACGAAAGCAGAGAAAGTGTATTTATTTTTGCGATTAAATACACCGAAGACTAGAGCTAAATGAAAATTTATTTGTCGAGTCCTTTGCATCTTTTCAATGTGTCTGTGGGCGCGTGATTAGTTTTGCGAAGAAGTTTTCGAAAATCATAAGGTGCAGAGGTCGAAGAATCTCCTTCGACGACTCTGCTTCTGGTTATTGAGGTTGGCCTTAAAATTTTGCGAAACTCGTGCGGACCTTGATCACAGCCCGAACCTGTATCAATCTCATTGGGACAACGGCCACCTATTCGCTTTTCGCCTCGATTCATCCACGATTCCACTTCGACCATCACTTTCTTTTCCGATCCAATCGCGTCCTTTCTCGCTCTGATTCTATCGCCTAATTGATCGCTCTTCTCTTCTTTCTCTGCTTTAAAACAATTATTCAAATTATTTTTCCAAGACGAGAATCGATAGAACTCAAGTATTTAAATGATTACCGTCAATTTTTTCTAAACCCGATTGTTTGAACAATTCCCACCACTTCTTCGCGACTAAATTTTCTTTTTCTTGATTCACTTTAAGCTGCGATTTGAGATCTTTCGCATTCTTGGACATCTTGATTTCTCCGTCTTTTTTACTTTTGCCCCTGCGAAATGAAAAATTAATTTCAGCGAAAAAAGAGCTCAAAGCGAGTGTAGAAAGGATAAAAGAGAGAGAGAGAGACCTGAGGTTAGCAGTTTGAAACAGAATCAGAGGCAAATCCCAAGGATCGTCGTCAGAAAACGGAAAGCTATTTCGTAAAGAGCATCGAAACTTCTTTATTCTCTGTTTCGACATAAACTAACCTTTGCTCCAAAGGCAAACCTATAAAATTGCGAAAACGCGGTATACGCGACTTAGAAGCTTGACTCTCGTAATTGGGAAGCGCGACTCGCGCAGGGTGATCAACTTTAATTGGCACTCTTGACTTCTTCGGCACTGGCATCAAATCTTTTAGATCTACCGCTCGCCGATTATTCATCATATTGCGCTGGCATTTCTTGTTACGAATGAACGTCTGGTGCGCGATGTCAACGAATTCAGCCGCGGTTTTCGCTTGATACATTTTCATCCTTTCGGCGACAAAACGATTTCCATGCTTCTCGCACGTTATATGAATGTTTTTAGGATCGTCACACTCCATCTCTACTCTCTTCTTTTCTTTCATCGGCCTTATTTTTTTTCGCGTCAAATATCCGCGTATGTCTGCAAAAAATTTATTCATCAATGAAAATAGAATTCGTTAAAATTTCATACACTTCTGTATCATGATGGCAGCTTTGTCTATATTCTGCTCAGGGATCCCATTTTTGATTATCTTCTCTTGCATATTATTTTTAGAAGATTTTTCAGCCTGCAAATTTTCGCTCGATTTGATTCTCGCCGCAGCTGCCATTCGCTTTCTGGTGAGCCAATTGCGAGCATATTTCTGCATGATCATTACACTTTGAGCAACTTTCCATTTTTCTTTCTCTGTTTTTCGGCACGCAAGCCATCGACGAGCGAACGCTTGAACGAAGATAATCTTTTGAATTTGCTGCTCATAAAGTCGTGCCAAGTATTCGATGTGATAATATTTTAGGAACACTTTTGTCTTGCCTAAGGCCCAGCCATCAATATTCAAGCGAATTAGAAGAAGCCGGCAAGTTTCTCTCGTCACAACCACTCGCTCATCAAAGTTAAATGCTAGGAAGCCGTATCTTTTCAAAAAATCAGCGAAATGAATCCTATGACTGTACCCTTGCTGACGGATTTTAATTGTTTCCATAATTCCGATGTATCGAAGTTGCTCTCTCACTCGCTCCTTTTCGAAACAATTCTCTTTCTTTTCGTCGTTGGGCTTAATGCAGCGCACAAAATGAGGCGATCCGTTTGTCAGCTTGTGAAGCAGATCCATCAGCGAAAATCTGAAGTAAGTGGACACAGTTTGTTGCGCCCGTGTTTGACTGACTAATCCGCTGCCAGTCTCTTTATTATCAGATTTATCTTCAGATTTATCTCCAACATGGCTATTGTAATAAAGGTGTCCGGTCTTAGTCAAAGGTGCAGCGAACAAATCAGTGACAATTGACATCCTCGATTGTCGCAATAGTTGAATCACTTCGAGAGGAACAAAGTTCCTGTTCTTCTCCAAAAAATTTCTCGCATCATAATCGACCTAATTTTTGACGAAAAAATTTAGATCACTTAACAGTTAAAAAAATGAAAAAACTTTGAATACACAACTCATTTTGATGAACAAGAGAAATGCTTTTTGAATGCAAAGCTACATACAGTACCTTTCCTGCGTAATGCATGATGCTGAACTTCAATGCGTTCGATTTTGGCTTCACGTAATAAGAACTTTTTATATTTCTGTGAAATTTTTCGATTAAAGATCGGTCCGTAGAGTTCGGAAAGTGACTTTCTTCGTCTAATAAAGTGAGCAAACCTAAAGGTCGATTCAAAAACATGTCTAACAAAGGACGATTGTCTTGAAAGTCGATTAATTCAACAGAAACTCCTTCGCTCAAGTACTCTTGTTGCTCCCAGCGAAAAACGTGTTGATTGAAATAATATTGAATCTGTTCATTCGCAATATTTATACACAATTGTTCAAAGGAGTTCACTTTAAAATTTTCAAATCCAAATATATCAAGCAGACCGATGGCAAGCGGATCTCCGCTGAAATAAGATAATCAGAGTTAAAATGTGAGAAAAATGTTGTTAAACTCACTATGCAATTCTGCCAGAGAACAGCAATAAGTTAATCTGATTGACGATCCAATCGAAAAGTCGTCCATATATCGCTTTTGCCATTGCATCTCTAGTTGTCTCAGCTTCTCGTATTCCATTGTTTTTAGTGATTGTTTCACCCTTTGTAACCACTGTAGTTGTTGTTAACGCTTCAACTAAGTTATTTGTTTCCACTTCAAGCAATTTCGAGATCACAGAAATGACAGTTGAATTTTTGATGAAACATTTATTTTCATTGTGATCCGTTTCTCTTTCCTCAAACTGGACATCACCGATATGAATTATTGCCGATAAGATGGTGAAAATCGATTCAACTTCCTATAATTAAAGCTCGCATCAGACAGTGTAAAGGCAATCGATTTCAACGAAGATTCTTAATGAACTTTTTCATTCACCCATAAAAAGAATTTTGGTCTTTTGCAATGCAAAACTTCCACAAATGAACGACAGACGAAATTAATTCAAAAGCGAAGTAACAAAAACTGAAAGTTGTAATTTCACACTCCAATTACTTTTAAGCCGCATTTAGTGTTTATGATTTAAATTTGTTCTGGTCTATCTGAGAATCCCTTTGTCTAAATCGTGTTTCAATGCATGCGTCAAACAGAAATGAAGAGGCTAATTACGTAAAAGTGAAGCAAGAAAAGAGTGTTTCAACTTACAAATGGTCGAAAGCCGAGAAACTGAAAACTTCGTTTCACGGTCTTAAACGCAGCGATATTGCTCGAGACAATGTTCGAGTCTGTTGGCATTGATTTCAGATAACGATGCGCTCTGCAATTCGTATGCATATGCAAAAAATATTTTGCAATTTGTCCTTCTTCCGCTAATCCATCATACATATAGTAAAATATGTGAAAACTTTGCTCGTTGCTTGGGAAAAGAAAAAAATTGTAATTAAATAAAAATTGTTTTTTCTTACTCTGCCTGCCAAACGATTCGCGACTGTTCAAGAAGATAGACGCTTAGTTTCGCCCCTGTGACTTTGCCGCATCTGGTGAATGTAACATCGACGAATTTTCCAAAGCGACTTGAGTTATCATTGATGCCTGTTTTGGCGTTACCAAATGCTTCGATCAACCTATTCACTTGCAATATTTTCTCTTCTAAATTTCTGTTTGCCGCTTTGCCCAAAAATACGAGTTCTTTCAACAAAAAGTTTGCACTTTCGGTCTTTCCCGCTCCACTTTCTCCCGTTATTACCACGCATTGATTTTTTTTCTGGTGTATCATCGAGTGGTAAGCACTATCAGCAATTGCGTATATATGCGGAAGATTGTCACTCTTCACTCTGTTTCTGTATAGTATCATATACTAGAACGAACAGTAAATGGTGACAAAACATTTACAAAAGAGCAGCTTACAGAAGAGCCGTAAATGTCGAGATTTTGAAATGGATTTACTGCGAGCAAAATGTCTCCAATATAAGTGTACACTTGTCTTTGTTCGAAACGACGAAACAGATGTTCAATAATTATGTCTTCGGTTAGATTCTCTAATGATGCTAAATCATCTGCAAACATTGGCTGCGGCTTAGACTTGCGGTCAGTTTTTAGTTTTCCTCGCTTTGTGGTCACTTCAGGCACTCTGCTAGGGTAGCCATATGATCGTTGTCTAAGCATGATTTCCTTTAATTCTTGCATCAACTATAATGGAAAATATTGTTTTCTTTGTCATAGCTCATTGAGAATGGTTTTGTTTCTAATTACCTCAAAAGAATTATAAGGAACAACTTGCTTAATAAATGGATGCGATAATAATTCTGAAGCCATAGGTCTTTGCTCATAATCTTTAATTAAGCATCTGAAATAGTGACTCTATTATAAATTTGAAATAAAGCGAGTCGAAATTTCTTTACTCGGCTATGAAATCGTTAAACTCTTCGGACCATAGAGACGGTTTCTGCAGCTTTGGAGGAGGATTCCTATTGAAAGGGTCACAGTTATTGTGCCAGAAGTATGAAAACATGCCTTGGAATGTGAAATATGGCCCGCATTGGATGAATATTGCTGAGAGGAGGTTCTCCTTCTGCCAACTCAATCGCCGTTATTCCAAGAGACCAAACATCACAACGAACATCATAGGAACAATCTAATTGCCTTTCACACGCGATGACTTCAGGAGCCATCCAATACGGTGTTCCAACTGAAGTATTCCTTTTACCCAAAGTATCACTCAAATGAGCTGAAACACCTTTCATTAAACAAAAATTTAACTTCACTTGCGCATTTATTTCGATTCACACGTCTTACCAAAGTCAATTAATTTGATAAAACCATCTTCGGTGAGAAGAATATTATGACCTTTGACATCACGATGAACACAGTGGTTGCGATGAAGATAATCGAGCGCCTGTCAATAGTTTTAATTTAGTCTCAAGTTTATCAATTCGACGCTATTTTACATAAATAGTTTCTTTCAAAATGAAAGCGATAAGTCTTTCAGGAAGACACTCTCCTCGCTTCTTCAGTCCTTGAACCAAATCGGTGACTGACCCACCGGTGCAAAGCTTAAAAAGAAGCGCTTGAAGCAATTACTTCGCGTAACAAGATTTACCTCCATCGCAAACCACAACTGATCTTCATCTCTTTTATGGCCTAGTTTAAAGTATAAGCCATAGAAAGAAGGTATATTCGGGTGAAGACATTGGTCGCGCAACGTTATATACTCTTCTTCTATTTCTTCCATATTATCGGCGATGTTTTCGATTATTTTCACAGCCACAAAGCCTTCCAAATGTAAATTAAAAAATCATTCAACAATCTAAATTTTGATTGCGGCATGCGAAATTTTTCAAGAAAGATCACAATTGGAGAAAAACGCGAGAATTCAAAAAAGTAGATTTGCTAATGTTAAGAATAATTAGCAAAAAACACTTGCTTTTGATAAATTTTACTATGGAAAGTTTTTTTAAAGAAAAAATGTTTACTAAATGTCTGAAAACTATGATAATAAATGTTTTCCTCGCGTGTTTTGCTTTTTTATTTTGCTTCTCGATCTCAAATGTGAATTTTAAACTTCACTCAAATGAGGTGAATGTACCACATAAATAAAAATTTTCGAAAAAGTATCAAATGTTACGCTTAAAAGCGATAATACAATTTCAATTTAGCTTCAAAAATTTTTATTGCTTAGTTAAAATGAAACGGAAGGATGCGTTGTCGCATGAATTGAAAAATAATAATTCACACAAATGATCCAAGTCGATTAACCGTAGGAAATTTTAACTGCTTCATTAAATTCAAAACAGCAACCGCCGCATATGAAGGGGAGGAAAATTTTTTCTTTCCTCGATTTTGAACTATAGAAATTTAATGAGAAAAGGGAAAGTGAAAGAAACGATTGATAGGCAATTGTGACGCATTGATTGTTGATATATCACCTCGAAAGAGTTACAACTGTCAAAAAAAAGTAGCAGTTGCGGTTTTCTTTTCTCATTTGATATTTGCATTGAATTTCATGTTTTTATTAAATTTGGTGATTTATTTTTACGCTCAGTAATTTTCAAGAAGCGATCAGCGATAAATTACTGCATTTTGCGTGAGTGTTGCTCAGTTGAAAATTTTGCTAAATGCAATTTTCAATGAATGCGAACTCATTACTTAGACACGAATTCAAGTTCAAATGGTCTTTGTTGCAACACGAATCCGCGGAATATTAAGAAAAGAAAAAACAAATTAAATTCGAATGAAAAGCTTGTTTATGGTTAGCATCCAAAAAATAAAGAATAATTCAAACACGATAAAAAAA
>NCKU01002710.1:0-17914 GCA_003675995.1 Dinothrombium tinctorium | reverse complement strand
AAAAAACATGAGATTACAGCAAATTGCAATCAGTGAGAGATTGAAAAATAACAGAGTTAGTGAATTAATAATGTGCACTATAAGTGTGCGGGGTAAAATATTTGCGCTAATATTACCAGGAAGCTTATTCCAATCTCACTATAATTACCACAAAATTTTTAAAATCTCTTCTCTACCACTCCCACCATCGTCATTCTACTCTATATCACTACCAGTTACATCTCTTCCTCTCTCTATCTTCGATTAAATTGATTTACTTGCTCAAATTATAATGCATAATTTTTCACACAGAGCTCTTAAAATAATTTGGTTTTACTGCTTAGTTAACACTTACTTTTCCTTTTTTACCTTCTAGCTTTACTCTCTTTGCCATTTACATATCATACAGATTTCAAGTGAGCACTTCACTAGCTTTTGATTAATGTTCATTATTTTCACACAAAAGTTCAAAAACCTAAATACATTTGAAATTTCTTATACATTTAATACTAAAGTGTTAGTGTAAAAATTTAAGCAGCTTTATGGTAATAAGTCAAGCTTTTAGAATATTTCATCTGGCTTTTACATTTTTTCTTTTTTTAAATATAAAGTCATTGACATAAGTAGTTTCTTTGCTTTCAAAAGAAAAGGAAACAAACGAATCAAATATTTGATGTCAAGTTCTTTACTATGGACTAAATTGCTAAGTATATTGTTAATAATGGCAGTTCGTTTAATCATTATTTTCATCAAACATATTTTAAATATAAAGTTTACTGCAAGTGTAATTAAAAAATTTCTGCTGGATAAAATTTCAATCCAAAGAATGGTATGTTTAATATTAATTAAAATTTATGTGAAACTCAACTCAAGTTTGACGAAAAAAGTTGCGTTTCTCGTTAATAAAATGTTATATTACATATATCATCGTTTTCTAAATAATTATCTTTAATGAACACTGGATAATTGCATGAATGCAGCTCAACGAAATTGTATTTTTACGATGATGTTGCGAAAGCCAATATAAAGCTGGAATTTTGGGAGTAAGAATTTTTCTTCTGCTTTGTTTTTTGTTCGCATTCGCATCGCAACAAGAAAGAAGAAAGAAGCTCACTTTTATTTCACATTAATATCGTTAAGCTGCTTTCATTTTAATGCTTAATTGCGAAAAACAATGTGAAAAAGTTTATAATAAAGATAATGTTAACAATTTTGTGCAAACGCACACATTCTACTATTACATTCTGCTTTGACAGTTATGCCTTTGCGACGCGCACTTTTTTTGCAAAGCATTGCGAAAGTAATTCAGCTTCAAATTTGAGCTCAATTTTCATAAGAGACAAATAAACACTTTTATTCAATTGAATTTTCCGACAGCTTTAGAAATTTTATTTTCTCTGTCTGTTCTTTTTTATGGATATAAAACAGTTTAATGTTATTTATTAGTAAAAACTTAAGCGAAAGTATAAATTCTTTTATCGATTTTTTCGCTGCTAAAGAAAATCAAAGAACTGATAAAGACGAACAGAAAAGTTGCTTAATTTGCTTAGAGCGAAATTTAAGCAAGACGTGTTGTAAAATTAAGCACTCAACACTGTGCAGCGTCTATATCGTGATGCTCATGAATATTCAATTTATATTGCGTGTCGCAAATACGCTACAAGATTAAAAAAACAGCGAATTAACTTCTGGAATAAAGACTGGAAGTGAGGCAAAAAAGGAGAATTCTGCTTAGTTAATTAAATCCACTGCTGCTTCAATTACACCTCTATTACAACATGCTTTTCATACGATTGACCTTTTCAATTTCTCTGTGATTGCAGCGAACTTTGAGAATAAACTCTTTCTTATTAAGAAAAGCTGTCAATTTTGCTCTGTTGAGATTAATGAAAGCCTTTTAAAATAAATGAGAGCAAATCAAAATAAAAAATAATGAAATGAAACAGTGAAAATTTTGCGAAAAGCAACAAAATTCTTGACGGAGTGTCTTATAACACTTCAAATAGTTTTAACCATTTATTCAAATTTTATATTTCATATTCAAAATGGTTTAACTGAATGTGACAAATGCGATTCGCTTTTGCAAAACCAAATCATTTGAAATTTGCTACTTTTTAAGAAAATTATTCGTTATGTTGAAAATTAGTTTTTAAATAGTCTCAAGAAAATAGCATAAGAGTTTCAACATCGGAGAAAGCAATTTTCCGGCTAAAGAAAAGCAAAACCTTTAGCTGATAAAACATTCGTAAGAGGATCTATATTGACCACAATAATGAATGAACATTTCCGTGCTTCTTAGTCGCGAGTTGAAATATGCGCGCTGTAAATGAGTATGAAACCAAAAACTCAAAATGCACGGAGCGTTTGAAGCGAAATTAAAAAAGCGAACTATAATTACTAGCAAAAGCTGCATGGTTAAGTTTCATGAGTAAATTGAATCGTTTCACATCAATCGCATTAAATTAAGTGTATAGTGAAAATAATTGCTTATTTACGTAATGACAATTTTTTCTCTCTGCTCTGCCTCTGCTGTAATTATCGCTTTTCCGTCCTGTGAATGCAACATATAATTCAGACAGTGAGTGAATACACTAATTAATCGACTTCATATATTTTTACTCTTTATTTTCCACTTTATTCGAGTTTATTGCCAACGTTCGCACCCACACACATTCACCCATTTTACGGATCATTATTCTGCTTTGCAAAGTGTGTGTTTGCTTTCAAAAAAATAATTATTCAAATAAGCTTTGTTTTCGGCCGTTGTTTCAATGATCAAATTGTTAATGCATTTGCATTTAAACGAATTTGGCTTTCAAAAAGATAACACGCTAAAAGTTAAACGCTGACAAGGAGAACTTCTCGTTTCACGCTACAAAACTATTCATTATGCTGCAGTTTGCAAACGCTAGCCATTTGGATATAAAGTGGGTACTATTTTTCTTTGAAAACATATTTAAAATCCAAAAGCGAATGCATTAAAATCAGCTCAAAAGTTCATTTAGAACTTCGTGCCCATCTTCGCTCATTAATTTCTCCATTGTTTTCAGGCATGGAGCAAACTAAGAGCTCGAACGATTTTCATGCAAATGACATGTAAAAAAGAAGAAAACATGAACCATTCTTTGTAATTAAATTTTAATAGCTTCTTCGCTCTTTTTTACTTCAGTGAAAATGTGAATTTTTGACTTTTTTTAACTATTGAATTTACTTAAGAAACTTTTGAATATTTCAGTTACATTATTTAAATTTAGTTTTGTTTGTTTGTTTTGCTCTTCAAAAGTGATCTCTCTCATTATACATTCATGCGAATGCGAAGTGTGAATTTCCACTTTTTTGTATCAAAAAGAAAAATTTATTTACACTGATTCTCAACGAAATGGATAAAATCAATGCTCACTTTTTGCAATCTTTTGTTCAAACTCATCGCTTATTGAAAAAATAAGTTCGATTTGATTTGCTTGAAACTCAAATCGTGAAAAAAGTGATCGCGTCTACGCGATCGTTCATTGATTTCAGTCACTTTCGTCGAGTCGACTATACATAAATTACAGCTTTAATATGAATGTAAAGAATGAATTTTTGAGCCCGAGACATGAAAGACAATATCCTCAGACAAGGAGCAATCAAAGTTCAACTGAAATGCATTCGTTTTAAAAGCAAGTGAAAGTATCGTATATTGAAGACTCGCATCTCTGAAAAGCTGAGTCGCAAAAAGCCGAAATAATCTTATTTTTTTACGTTCATTCAATATTCAAAATCATAATAAATGCCGAAAAAAGTGATGTTTACGAACGAAGTGAAATAAGCAAAAGCAAAGCTGAAAGAGAGAAGGGAGAAGAGAAGTAATCCGGCGAATGCACAAAAAATTGACGAATGCATCGCCTTTTTTCGGTCTGACTGTCGTTATGCTTTACAAATCTTTAGCTCGCTTTTTTGGTTTTCGCGATTTATTACGGGTCAACGATAACAACGACAACAACATCGGCGCTGAAAGCATCTATAATATTAACGAATGAAAATAATGACGAGAGTGCAAAAAAATAATGGATAAAGTTCACCTATACAATTAATCTTAATTAAGCATCTGCGCGATAATCACTGCTAAACTTAATTACATTGCATTGCGATTGAAACATGTAGCAAATAAATTTTGATACAGCGAGCGAGCAAACATCATCGCCACTGTGTTGCATCTCTTTCTAAGCTACAAGTTTTAAAAAGTTTTTTCTTTTCACCTTTACTTAACTTTATAGAGAAGAAAAACTGCGAATAAAACATTGCAGATACTGTTTAGATAATGGTGGACCATTGATTTTCTTTGCTTGCTTCTCTTTTCATTGTCCATTTATCGCTTGTAATCATGAATAATTTACAAGTATTTGACACGAACGTTCACAATGTTCGATGAATTTTTTCGCTTGCTTTACAGCACTGCAATCGTTGTTTTATACGGCACGTAATTGTGTTGTAAACCTTATACACGAAATCAGCGGCTACACTGCGCGATACACTCGCTTCGAACTGTTCTTTTACTGCATAACAACGGTCGGCACTAAATGAATTTCGGCTTCCAATGCAAATATATTTTTTATGCATTCCGAAATCAAATAGGTCACTTAGTCTATTGGCTTTCACTAGCTATAAAATTCTTGAAATCAATTGAAATAAAATACAACGTGGAATCAAATGCTGATTTGTTCGATGTCACGAAAAAAACGAAAGTGTCACGAAAGTTTTTGTTTAAAGTTGTTGCGTGCACAACCCCACATTGCACATATCGGCAACGCTCATCGTACAAAGATTTTCACGCTTTGCAACAAAGCAAAGCGTGGCCAAATAGGCTATCACCATTGCGAGTGCAAAATATTTGTATGAATATCGCACGAAAATGTGTATTTCGCTCTTTTGCCAACACTCGTTCGTTATTAACTTCACTGCTGGTTTCGCTTGCAACGAGCCCGATACACTCAAACGTCACACTTTGCCATATTGTCTACTGATTGTACTTGCATTCCCCGTAAATACATTTAGCATAATTTTGTGTATCTTCTCGCGTTATAACGCATTTTGTATTCGTGTTTTGTTAATAAAAAATCCAACTAGACATTCATCGAACCTGAATTTTTGTGACGGCAAGGCCCAGATTGCCACAGAGTAATCTATAAATTAAAAGAGTTTTTAAAACCAATAAAATAAATCTCACATCATCAATTTTCGATCTTCTATTTTGTAATCGGATCGAAACAATTCAGCTTCTGCCAAAATGTTTGCAATAAAAAATTTACCTTTTCGCAATTAACATGTGTTTGACTTTTTTGTTAAAAAAACTGAAAAGATTCAATCTGCCATATTATTCTACTATTTGCTTGGCTTTATGCTAAAGAAATATTTCTGAGAAAATAAGTACGAGTTATACTTGAAATTATCAAATTAGTACTACTCTACCATATATCAAACTAAATAAATTAAATTAAATTAAATAAAAATTCGTGCCTCGTTGTATATATGTAAGTGTAAGCAAAATTAAATGCTCTCGCTCTCTTTCAAAAAGATATTAATGATATTAAAGTGATAGCACAAAAGCGAGTTGGTTGCTTTTGAAATTGTTTTTGAACTTGTCGAATGAGAAGAATCGATACTCTTCATTTCACAGACTCACAAAATGGTTTTAACGCCAATTTTAATTAAATTTACATTGAGATTAAAATTTTCGACTATAAAAAATACAACAAACATTTGCTCATTTTTGCTGAAAGGTTATTGAAATTTGAATTTTCAATTCACAACTTTGAATGGAAAGGATAACAAAAGCTTGTTTCAGTTTTATTCTTTTTCTGCTACAAAAACAGCAGAACACGAAAATCAAGAAAAGTTGTAAGCGTTTCAATCAACTACTTCGATTATTCGATGCCATTGTAAACAGTAAATTTTTCGCTTTTGAAAACTCGCTCTATTGTGGTTTTCAATTGATCTTTGAATTTACAACCAACGAATAAAATGAGTAATTTACTTATACTGGTGATTATACCGGTAAACTTCACTTTAAATAAATTTGGTGAAAAAACATTAAACAATCGAAACTAATTTTCAAAATCACATTATTCTTTGTTTTAATTGCGAGCAAATTTGTTTTCTAAGTGAATCAAAACAAAAGAAGGCAAAAAACGCGTTTTTCGGAAACTAAATTGAATCGTAACAAACGAAAGTAAATTGAATTAAAACCTTGCTTATTCTACAGAGAAAAGAACCGGTGAAAAAAATCCTGAAAATTTCCATTGCAAAATAAAGGAACAAAATAATGAGTTTGAAAAGATCAGCTTCCATGTTTACGCTCGGTCTACATTTTTACCGTTGTTAAAAATTTCGGTGATCATTTTCACTTTCTTGAAAACAATTAATTTAAATTGCAAAATAAATTTTTAAGTAAACGCTTTTGAAACGAATTTAATGGTTCTAATGATTTAAGAGATATAATGAGAAAATCTTTTAAATTAAACAACAAACTTTTCGAATTACGTTTAAAAGTATTTAAAAAAAAATCAATTTGTATATTCAATAAACTTATGAAGATGCTAGTTGGAAGAATGAGCAAAGAATGAATCTATTTGATCGATATAATGATTCGAGGAGAAGAGTATTTCAGTCGAAAATATGTTTACTTCAATTACTTTTGATTAATTGGCTGTGCATTTTGCTAAAGAACAAGAAAACGTAATTCGAGTCATTGATTTTATTCGTTTTCAATTGGTGAAATCTATTTTGAAAATTATTGGCCACATGTCATTTGTTTTTCAAATAATCAGGGCTTTAACGTGATTGTTAAAAAAAAATTAACATTTAGTCTTGAGAAACATGAAATTCTCAAATAACCGTAAACTTCTCATAATCAAACATCGAGGGAGCTTCACAAGTACGTTCTTGCAGAATATAAAAGAGTTAATAGTAGTCAAGAGCAAAAGATTTCAATTATGCTTAAGTGAACAACTGTAAAAACAAAAAAGTAGAATAAGATTGACTTTTTTAAACAAAAAATTTTTGTTAAGATTCCCGATTAAAAAAAAAAATCTATTTTCTATGCATAGAGAAGCGCATAAGCTCTACTTTTTATCATTAATTAAAATTATTAAGCACAAAAGGATTATAAAGAATTAATTTTCAAACAAACTTCGTCTTTTTTATAAGTTTGAGTCAGACCCGAAACCGAAAGAATAAAAAAATTAACGAACAAAAGCGTGACCCACGAATTACAGTAAAAATGTGCTTTATTTGCAAATCATGTTTTCTAGGCTTGTACATTGATGTTTTGCTCATCAAAAGCTGCCAACTTTTGTGATGCCGCAAAATATTTACATTTTTCTTGCGATTTTTATTAGTTTATTGAATTTGCTCACGGATGCGATGCATTGATTTTTGTTTGATATGAAGAGAAGAACCGAAGAAATTCGAATCGCGACAGAGATCGAGTTATTTTGCAAAATGGATGGAAGCATAAAAAATCAGAACTTATTAATTTAAGTGCACTCATAACGAATTTTAAAAAGAAAAAATTGCTTCTAAACTTTTTTTAGCGATTCATGGGAACGAGAAGAGAAGCCACTTTGGTTTTAGTTGATTAAGTTAGTGCTTCATTTCATGAAACTATAAAAGTATTTAATCGAATTACATTTTAATTTTTAATATCATTCAGTTTTGATGAAGTTAATGCAGCTTATATATTCAATCGCTTGCTTTTCACAATTTTTTAAATCTAATTATGGTTCAATTGAAAATAGAAACAAATGAACTGTTTGTGAAATAAATCAAACGAGTCTATCGTTTAATACGATGAATAAATGCACAAATTGAAAGTTAACGCATTTGGATAACTTGAGAATGCTGGCAAACACTTCTACAAATGTTTCAACATTCCTCGGCAATCTGAATGTTTAAAATTAGAATTCAAATATTTGAAATAAAAATTAATAATTGATTCAAAGACATATTGCAGTGTTTACCGAAGCTTATTTCAAACAAAGCGTCTATTCGCAAATTTGAAATACCGTAAAAAGCGACGCGAAAGAATTGTTTCGGTTTGAAGAAAATAAAAAGTTTTTATCATATTTCGAAATTAATCTTTTAAAACGCTTTCTTTTTGAGACATTAGAGTTAACGCGAAGAAGAGGCGAAAAAACTTTTTGCTTAAAAAATCGATTTGCGTCAGTAGCGAGAATCGGTTGATAAAAAAGGCGCAGTTTTCGAGAGAAAGTAGAGTGAAAGCGAATGACTTCTGTTAATCCGCTTGTTTTATTCGCGTTGAAATTCAAAACGAGAAGCAACGGCAAAGAAAAAAAGCCGACGCGAAACGAAAAAGCAAAGTAAAGCAATTAGGCAACAATCTAATTGCGCCTAAAATTAGTGATCCTTTTAATTGCAACGATATATATATGTGGAGCGAATGAATAGCTAACTGCGACAGGCACACACTTAAAAAGAAAGAAAATCGTTGCTTAAGCGTATGTAATTGCGAGTGATAGAAATAATGTGAAAATGATGCTATGAGGAGAAGTAGACAGCGTATAAATAAAGGTGCACAGGTCAATCTTCTGCTTCAATTTATTTTTCGCCGCTGCTTTTCCTTTTTTCACCTCTTATTTCTTTTCGAGTCGGAAAAATTTGAGTGCGAAACTGCGGCGAAGATTGAAACTTAGTTATAACTATTTGTAATCGATTGCGTTAATCCTCAATCAAGCGATGGTCATTTTTTCACTTCTTCTTTTTCCACTCTCCATCTTCTTTTTCTTCTCCAGCAACTCCTCTCCTCTCCGCATCTTACATCGACTGCTAGAATGTATTCGCGAAAATTAAGCCATTCACGAAAGTGGCAAACAATGAATAAAGCTTCGCCAGTCGACATTTTCTTTATGCTTCTGCGAGACTGTAACTGTAAGAATTCGAATCTTAATCGAGAGAAGCAAAAAGAAATAAGAAGCAAAAATGGTAAAGGCGAAGAATAGAAGTGATTGTAATAATCGTCGTACATTTCGACGGATGGTTAAATAAGCGATAGGCTTGAATTCAGCGAAACAAAATGAATTGTCGCTGCTGATGCAGCTAGAAATCAGCGGCAATTTTTGCCTGATTTGATGGCGTAATGAACATTTGATGAGTTGGCACGACTACAATGAAACGCTTAACAAATATCACAATGACTTTTCATATCATAAAAGAGCACACTTGAAATGCATTTTGCTCGCCTTACTGACTCTGGCCTCGTAAACGCAATTCGACAATTGAATGCAAACATCTAACCAGCCGCATTAAAGATTAATCGTATTTGTTGAGTTTGAAGTGAACGTTGTTGTTATTTTGAAGCGAAAAATCGCAATCAACAAAGAAAAGGAAAATGGGAATTGAGATGAAAACACAAAAAATCACTCACTCTGCATCCGTAAATTAGCATTTAGCATTTAAATCGATTTAGATTGCAGCGAAAAAGTAGAGCAGAAAGTTGCTCGCTGCATGCAGTTGTATTGTTGATCATTTCGCAGCGAGATCTGTGCAGTTTGCAAATTGATGCTTTCCTGTGTGCACGCTAATGCTGATGCTGCTCTACATTCCCTTCTCTATAAAGCATCACTTTTCAAAGTTTTGCTAATGTTTTTAATATTGCTTTAATTGATACAAGAAAGTGGAAGAAAACGAAGCGTTCGTTTTCGTCCCCATTAACGATCGCAACGCTACATTCTGTTTACATAGTCACAATATTCAGTGCTTGCGAGTGAAGCGTATCGTTTTCATAATTGATTTTCTTAAAAATATTTTATTAAAAACTTTTCTGTAATGACAACAATGTTACTTATTTGTGAAATAATTGCGCTCACAATTAAAGATGCTCGTCGAATTCGTGTATAACGCCCAAACAGTTATTTGTATCACAGACATTTTGAGTTGTGCAACAATTGTTACACTGACACAATTTCTCGCTGACCGCACAGTGAACGGTGACCGACTCTGCACCCGCACAGTGATTCGAATAGTTTGCTTCGTTCGTATTGAACGTGCACAAATGATGATGGTTTTCGCAGCAAATGTGTCCGAAACTTTGCGCGTTTTGTCCGACTACTGTTTGCGGCGCATTTTGCGACACATCCACGTACCCGACGCTTGGGTATTTCTTACGCTTCTTATGCTTGTTTAGATGATAGTAA
Organism: Dinothrombium tinctorium; assembly: GCA_003675995.1. NCBI lineage: Eukaryota > Metazoa > Arthropoda > Arachnida > Trombidiformes > Trombidiidae > Dinothrombium > Dinothrombium tinctorium. The sequence goes on along the minus strand of NCKU01002710.1, from coordinate 7,745 downwards.
ACACCAGCAAATATGGCGATATTTAAGATGAGAAGAATTACCCCGATCGCAATCGTAATGGATAAAGCGGTTGAATAATAATTGGTTTGTTGTACTGTAGGCGATTGCGATTCGGACGAATTCGTCGTTGCGTTTACCGCATTCGATGCGAGATCAGTGAGAATATTTGGCGGCCTATTGGTCGGTGTGGTTGGCGATGATTTCTCTTGAAGTGAAATGCTAGATTTTTGACCGGGCGTTTGCAGCGAGGAAAGAAACTTGAGTGAAATTCGCTCGAATACAGATACTTCAGTGTCAAGTGTTCCCTGATCTTGAAGATGACGTTTCAAGTGATCGCTTTCCTCTTTTCCATGTTTCTCCAATTTCGGAATCAAATTCAGCCAAAATGATAATCGATGACTGTGATAGTGATCACGTACTTTCGGTTTCATACCTAATAAATAGTAATGAATTAAACGACAGAAGATAAATAAGATTAAATGCATCAGATTAATTCAGAATTCAAGTGCTGATTGCAATCATAAAGATTACTTTTATTCGAGCGCGAAAAATAAACGAGGAAATGGTTTGTAAAGAATATAGAAAAATTGTCGCATCTAGCTGCGTATAAAAAGTTTCACTATTACCTATCATCAAATACTTGCGTTGTACGATATCGAATTCCGGCCAAAATATGCTTTCAAACCGCTCTTTGTCACTGTTTCCCTTTCCGTTCGGATTTCTGTCCGTTTGATGACGAGCAGAGAAAAGAGAAAAGAAAAATGAAAGACGAGAAAAATTGAGTGAAAATGTAGTTTTTCGCTCTCATGAAACGATAGGCATTTATTTGAGTCGATCGTAAACTTGAAATGATAAAAGTTGGATCAATATTTGTGCTCTATGCGTTCTTAAGATAATTTCTTTTTTAAGATATTTTTCTTGTATATTTCACTTCATTCTTGCATTTTGTGTTGCGTTTTCGAACAAAACATACCCGTATTTGACAAAGTTTGTCCATTGAAACATCACTGTCTCCGAGAGAGTCACTTCAGGCTTGGTGTAGTTGGGAGGAAAAAATCCGAGCGTCTTTTGAAGATAAAAGTGAGCGAACGGTGCACCGAATACGTACGGCAATTCATCGCCATGCACGCAGCCGAGACGAGCGGAGTAACCGTTTGCTTCAGACTGCATAAACAATTTTGGGTTTATTTTCATCGTCATTATCGTTTTTCGTGGTCGGCGTCGTCGTCATTTCGTAGTCAATGAATGGAAAGCAAAAAAGATGAGATGAGAGAAGATGAAAAGAGATGAAGAAAAGAGAAGAGAAGAGAAAAGAGAGAAAGTTATATAGTAATTTAAGCAGTAATGAACAGTAATAAGCGGCTGGCGAAAAAGAGTCGCACAAATTCTGCTGCTAGTAAAGTGATTTTTTTCGTTTTAGGTATAATGCGTTTCATTATTAAATATTCATAACGAGCAAGGTTTTCCAAACACGAAAAGCGAGATTATAATATTAACATTTAGAGTGCATATGTTCTTCCTTCACTTATCCTCTTGTCTCAAAATTCAAGAAATGTTTTTGACCTTCCAAATTAGCGAATCAGCTGAATAGCGTAGAATTAATTACCGGTGAACTATATCGCGAACTCGCTTCTAAATCGAGCAACGCTTTCAAGACTCGAGCCGAGTGGAAATCAATGGCGTGAGAGTTATGAATTAGACAAGTGAAAACTTATCGACGTGTGTATAAGTTTTCAAAACTTTAACAGAGTGTAGTGAAGAAAACGAAACTTTGCTCCCGTAAACCGCTTATTGTATAACTGTACGCAGTTCAAATTTGATTTATGCTTCATATATTTACTGTATAAGGCAATGTTTAACGCCTCACGAGTTTCTTCACACCTCGGCTTTAGCTTCTTACTTTCACAAGGCTTCTCTTTTTAACATTTAAAAATATAACAAAGATTGAAGTGAAAAGAAATTAGAGATGTGAAGTGCTATCACTTCAAATATTAAATTATAAATGTAAATACTTCGAAATGCTTTTTACATTTTTGTTTGACATGTTCTCAAGAAAACGATGTTGCTTTCAAAAATATGAATTCGATTTTTAAATAAATAAAAAATCGCGAACAAATTTCAAAAATTTCTCTTGCCCTCTGTGTACTTCTTTGATTTTCTACCGATGATTGAGCGATCTTTTCAACAATTTTTTCTCCTACTGTTATTTGATATATAATCGCAATCTATTTTTTCATCTTTTTTCGTTTTATATTTTTATCTTGAGAATATAAGCGAAAATAAAAAATTTATATTTCATACTTTTTTAAAAACTTTGTTCCAATATTTATAATTTTATAACAAAAATTTCGATTTTATGCATTTGTTTAGCTTTGCAATGTTTTTATCAAAATAGTTTTGACACGCAAAAGCTGATCTATAACATTAAAAAATGTAAATTGAGAAATTACTTTGCTTATTTATTATCTAATTTTTATTGTTGTCAATTTTCATTTTTAACAAAGATAAATAAAGAAATAGAAATTAAATGACATCTTTATTTTTTAAGTCAAAACTGATGGTCTTAAAATCAGATCATAAGAAAAAATTTTTATTATCTATGATGATATGATTCAACTTAAAATTGAAGCTAATTTTGTTATATTTGCTGCGTTTTATGGGCAAATCGGGCTTATCGAAATCCCTTCTCAAACGCTTTTATATTTCAATATACTTTTTCTTTTTTACGTTTTAAACGAAAATGACCAGATGTTTGTGGAGAATACCAAAAGTTTTCAAAAACTTTAAGGTCAATTAAACAATGTGAATAACACCAAAATCAAAAAGAAATAAAAAAATATAATAAAGAGGAGAAATAAAACATAGTAGTGCTCAATAAAAGGTCAGCCTCTTTTAGAAAATAAAAATACCAAAAAATCTTAGGTGGCTTTAAAATGTAGAAGATTCATTACGCTCAAAATCTCAAAAAATAATAAAAATCTAATTTGTCATTACGCATTCTATAAATATTCAGCGTAGCACAAATAGTTGAGTTTGGTAAAGTTTTTTACATATTAAAGAACTGATTTTTCAATGTCTTCCTAGAGAGGACTATCTGTTATTTTCTCCAAAGCTGCATTCATAAGATAATGAAAGTTACATTTAACAACTTTTCAAAAATTAGGCAAAAGAGAAAATTTCAAAAATTGTTTTTTTAACACAGTTTTATTGAAACCATTTATACTTTACGGATTCTTTATTCTAAAATAAATAGAAATGATGGGATTTTAAGTCGTTATTTCATTTAAAATCTTTTCTATTAAATTCATTCGACTGATATGGATGTTTAAATCTTAAAAAACCTCAAAGGCATATAATGAAGTTCAGTTTTTATATATGATAGCATTTTAAACAATGAATTTCTAATAAAATAAGAGTGTTTTAGATTTACTGAAGCTTTCTTTTTGCTAGTCCATTTAAGTTTCAATTTTTAAGAAGTCTTCTAATTAAATTTTAACCACTTTAAATAGTCAAATTATATGCTAACCTTTTGCTTCAAAAAAGCAAAACTAAAGTACTTGTTTGATAGTGAACATTGCTGAAAAATGGAAATCGTTTGTTGTTTGACAAGGCGAAAACATTTTATTCTTTAGAGAAGTAAAAATGTTGATGCACATTTCTTTTTCATTAAATATTTTAAAAAGCTTCACTTTTTAGCTTTGAGCAGCTATATTATTTGTACTTTTCTAACAATTAAAATATTAAAATTAAAATTATTGCACTTATTGGTTAAAAGTAAATAAATTTAGATTTTGATAAAAGTGAAAAAATATTTTCAATAGAATGGGTGAATCAAAATTTTGGATTTGTTTCTAATAATAATTAAAATAATAAAAAACAGAATGTGGTTTTTCTAGAAACGTGAATTTGAACTCGTCTCTCAAATGGATAAAACTTTAATTTTTAATTAAGATAAAATAAAAACTTGATGCATAAACTTATGAAATGATAAATAACAAACTCGCATATCACGTTTGAATAGTTTGACTTCATAATGTCCATGTCATGAAGAGTTAATGACTTAATCGTTTCTGGAAAATTTCACTCTAGTTTTTAATTAAAATAACTTCTTTAAATGTGTCATTGGTAGAGACAGGAATTTATCTACTCAAAATTGACCAAAATATGTGATGTGATATGTGCTAAAAAAAGTGAAAAATATGTGAGAAGGAGCATATTTTCTTCTAAGTTGGGATAAACTTAAAAGATTTATTGATGAATTTTTCAATGTATTTCATTATATTTCGATTTCATTCTTTTCGCTAAATATCTTTTTTATAAAGAGTTTTGCTCGAAATTCTTTAAAAATTTAACGGCAGCAAAAAAGGCAAATGCAGAAAAGAGAAACACAAGCATCGAAGAGCGAGCACTTGTTCTTAATATGAAATGAAGTAGAATCGAATTATAAAAATAAATATTTCCTGTGTCGCGTATACTCAATGTTCAAAAACTCAATTCATTTCTTCTATTATATAAGGATACATCACATACTACAGCTTGAATACGTGTAAATGCAATGAAAACGTTATATCATTGTGGACAAAAAATGTGCAATTGCTCAAACATCAATTCATTTCAATTTTAAAGTAATTGAAATGTAGATTATGAGGTGAATTTCTATCATTAAATACATAAAATGAAGTGAAAAAATTAAATTAGTTAATTCAACGTTACAAAATTATGCAAGTTTGTTTAAAGTAAAAAAAAATGTATTGTTTAAAGTCAAAATGTATTAAAGTAACTGAGAGTAGCACATTTTTTGTCCACACTCGCGCACTCTAACAAGTTGGTTGTTTCAGTGCTATTCGAAGCAAAAAGAAAATCAAAGAGAATTTTTGACGACAATCGAGCTTCATTTAAAAGGAAATAGCAGCAAAATAAGAGCTTTAAGGCACGCAATCTTACCTGATAAACAAAAACGTATGAAAAAACTTTAGGACCATCTTGCTTCGAGCCACCATCTGGTCGCTTTTCGAGTGCATGATATCGCTGCTGTTGCTGCTTGAAATGCATATTGGCAACGCTGGTTAATGGTGCCACAACCAACGCGTCGCCAAGAATGTCGATTAGAGAGTCTAATATATTAATTGGGTGTTCGGAAGGAACACTCCAATCGGTGTACTCGTTGATCAAAGTTAATGATATAACCTTTGTGTTGTAAGGATAGAAAGAGGAGAGTGTGAGAGAGTAGAAAAAATGTGAGTGAAAAGACTTTTGAAGCACTCAAAGTTTGTCGAGACTGAACAACATAACAAACACTGACCTCCTGATAGTAATTTACTACATTTCGAACCAGTGTTCGCAGTATTTCGTCTCTTCGCTCAAAATCGATGCCATGTTTCTCTTCATCTGCAGTGAACAGTAACGGGGATTCGACGCGCGTCACGCCGTACATCAAGTGATGAGGCACAGATCGCGATGAAATGGCCACGTTTTGTCTGATATTCGGATAAGTGTAGCTTAAGTGATGCGACGAGTCATTTTCACTTTCCATGAGAATCCGCGGATCCGAGGGGACGACCAATCCGTCGATAATTGGCCCGAAGCTCGATCGAAACGCGTCTTCCGCTTGCAGGTCTACTTTGAGCAGCTCTTCCATCAATTTTGTTCGCAAGCAATCAACCATAAGTATGTTATCATAATTCGGACAATTGACAGCTTTTGACAAGTATTTCGCGTGACTTTCAGCCTCAGTAGCCAGAGACCAGGAGCTAAGCGCGGAACCGCTCATCAGGACGGCTTTCGAGAATAATCCTGCAAATCGTCACAATTGGAAGCGAGCAAAGCGAGACGAAGAGAAAAACTTGAATTAACTTTTAATTTATCGGCGAACTTTCTTCGGTTCGCTTTTTTCGCTGCTTTATCGATGAAAAAATCGATCGTCACTTTCAGAACTCACAATATATTTATGGCATACATAGAGTATAGAGCGCTTATATACATTGCAGTGGCACTGTATATCAATTTTCTGTATATATAAACTTTCGGATATATTATAGATATGTAAGCCTGTGATCCATAAAACGCGAAATGAGGCAAATCTTCAATCCGCATCTTTATTTTTTCCAAGCCTACAATGTATACATTTGTTTTCTATTCGATTACACGTTGTTATAAACCGCTTTATTCGCTTGCGTTATGCACCGTTTTTACTGCAGTCATTATCCAATAAAGCGCACTGCCTGTGAACTCATTAAAGCAAATTTGCTTCTAAATCAATTATTATTACTGCGATTTCTCTTTTCGTGAGCGCCTCGAATGCATTGCACGCTCGCATTCGCTGTTTAATCGATTATTTATTGCTTTCATAAAGTTTTACGCACTTAACAAAAATTGCATATCACTTATGGATGAATGTTTGTTACGCTCGATTTTTCGCACATTGCCTTGATTTTCTCTTCGACTCTGGTACGCTAGCAAACGCGACTACTCTACATTTCTCTTCATCTCGCATACTCTTTCGTTTTCTCGCGTGTAAGATGCTTAATCGAAATGCGAAAATAAGAAATAAATTTTTAACAATTATACTTTTGCATATTTTATCGCTTCTTTCACATAAGCTTCTTGCTAAAACAGGAGAAAGAAATTTATTACTTATTTCTGCTCATAATCTACTTTTTGCTGCTTTTCGCTTAAATGATTTCTTCAAAACCAATTTTTTATCAACTCTTTCGAGTTTATGCTTTCGCTGCAGTCAAAATTAATTATCGAAGTAGTTTTTTTTGCGACACGAGTGTTGCGACAACACACTGAAAATTTAAATTTATTGTTTATGATTGCGAGCACATCGCTCGTGAGCTGAATAAATTTATTCACTATGTAAATTATTTTCAGCTTGTAAAGGCGATTATATTTATTTTTCGCTCAGCTGCTAGGAAAAAACGATGGATGCAATTTGGCAAATTCTCACCTCAAACAAAATGAGCAGAGAACTTTTTTGTTCTCGAAGCACAATGTAGCCAAAAAGTGTGGCGATAAAGCGGAAGAATTGAACGGACGATTTACTTTGGGTTTTTGGCAAGTAAACTTTTGAGGTGAAAAAATAAGCGAAAAGGACAACGAGAAGAGACTTACCAACAAGCAAATATTGATCAAAATGGTGAACGGTAAAGCGCTTCACGCGTGCAAGCAAGCGTTCAAATGCATAGGTACTCTATACACGCTACAAATATTAATCTATGCATTTTATTGCATTCGAGCGAATTTAAATTGCGCATTTCGCATTGTTATGTCGCAGCATAAATATGAATGCAGTACTCTATGTTCATTTGGCTTTTAAATAGCCGTAACCCTCTTTTATGTTTCCAAATAAAAGAGTAGCTTTGAAAAAACCAAATCTTAAAAACTTAAAAAGAGCTTTTGGCAGAAAGAGGAAAAGAGAAAAACGTTCGTATTTACCTCTGCCCATAGGGGAGATCATCAGCAAATTGACAAAAGCTGCGCCACGATTGTGGCCCACTAAGGTGACGTTATTCGGATCGCCACCGATTTCGTTCATATTATCGTGAATCCAATGTAAAGCGGCAATTATATCCATAAGACCATAATTACCCCTTACTGTGCCGTCAATTACAGTGGGCAAAAATCCTGTCGAAACAAAGAGAAAGGTGATAAGTTGATGTCTTTGTAGATACACTCAAGGAAAGAGAAAAGTTTACATTGTTGGGTAAAAGAAATACATTTTTTAACCATTTCTTTTACCTAAC